>WBNM01030817.1:0-23883 GCA_013399055.1 Ramphastos sulfuratus | reverse complement strand
ATTTTATGCTATAGGCTAAATTATTCTGTTTAGTTGGGTTTTTTTAACTACAACAATTAACACTTTCTCTTAGACTGACATGAAGGTTTGTCTAGAAAAGCAAAGTCCAAGCTGTGTTGACAGCAGACAGTGTGGAAGAGGACACTGTATTTTTGTGAAGGAAAATCACTCTTTTATATGTATGCAGACATTTTCCCTCAAACTCAGAGAATAAGTTTTGTTGATTTTCTTTACTAGTATAGATGTAAGCACAAAAAATACATGCCAGCACAATATTTTGAGTTTTGTTTGGCTTGTTTTTTTTCCTGTTTCAGTATTCTAGTCATAAGATGCATATTGTTTAGTTTCAATTAAAACAGCAAAGGCTTATTCCTGCCTGTCTTGTACTCCTTTTGGTTTCAGTCTCATCTCTCATTATCAATACATAGTTAAAGACAATATTTTCCCTCTCTTTTTTTTCCAGTATTAATAAACATTCATTTGCAGAGTTCTTATGGGCATGTGATACAGAAGGCAGCACCACGTTCTAGTTCTGTAAGGACTCCTGCATTTACTGAACTCATTGGTATTTCACAGATGAATTTATATGGTATGAAAGTATATTGTGTGAGAATAATGAAGTCTTTAATTCAGAGCAGGTTAAAGAATATAAGATGAGATGTAAGAGTCTTGCTGAGTAGTGGCAGAGAAAATGAACCATTGTTTTAAAAATATTTTTTGAATGAATGAGCTAAAATAATACAGAATCAGAATGCTTGGGTTGTTTTTTTTTTGTTGGAATACACCTTCAAGATCATCAAATCCAACCATTAACGCATCATTACCAGATTGCCACTAAAACCAGGTCCCTCACCACCATGTCTACGCAGCTTTTGTTACATATCTACAGGAACAGAGAGATCACCAATTCCTTGGCAGCCTATTCTGGGGCTTAACAAAGTTTTTGGAGAAAAAATTGTTCCTTATGTCTAACCTACACCCTGGTGCAACTTGTGGCTTATGTGCTTATGTCCAACCCCACTGAAACTTGAGGCCATTTCCCCCTCTCTGATCACCTGCCCCCTGGGAGAAGAGATCAATCCCCATGCAGCTACAACCCCACCCCAGGGAGATGCAGAGAGTAACTAAATTCCTCCATGCAGCCTTCCCCTCTCCAGGCCAAAGAACCCCAGTATTTGAACCGCATGAACTGGTGAACTGGGCCCAGGTGAACCTCGTGAGTTTCAAAAAGGCAAAGTAAAAGGTTTCCATGCTGGTGGATGACATGATAGGGAGCAGCCCTGTGGAAAAGGAGTTGGTGGGTATTGGTGGATGAAAAGCTGAGCATGAGCCAACAACATGCACTTGCAGCCCAGAAGGCCAATCATATCCTGGCCTGCACCCAAAGAAGTATGGCCAGCAGTTTGAGAGAAATGATTCTGCTACTCCCCTCTGTTCTGCTGAGACTTCACCCGAGTACTGTGTCATGCTCTGGGGCCCTCAACATAAGAAGGACATGGACCTGCTAGCATGGATCCAGAGCAGGGCCGCAACGATGACCAAAGGGTTGGAGCACCTCTCCTATAAAGAGGAGGTGAGACAATTGGGATTGCTCAGCCTGGAGAAAGCTCCAGGGAGACCTTATAGCAGCCTTCCAGTACCTGAAGTGGGGCCTAAAGGAAGTTGCAAGGTACTATTTAAAAAGGCCTGTAATGCTGCAGGGTAGATTTAGATCGAATATTAGGAAGAAGTTCTTTACTGTGAGGGTAGTGGAAGAGTGGAACAGATTGCCCAGGGTGGTGGTGGAGATCACATCTCTGAAGACATTCACAATCAGCTTTGATGCAGCTCTGAGCAACTGGATGTAGTAGCTGTTCCTTCTTACTGCAAAGGGGTTGGGCTAGATGACCTTCAAAGGTCCTTTCCAATCCAAATAATTCTATGATTTTATGATAATTCTTTATTTTGTATGTGTGTACATATGTATATAAAAAACTAACTTTCCAGTGTTCTTTTAAACTAAGTAATTTACTTGTGGTATGACTGAGGCTATGTATCAGAAAATGAGCCATATGTCTTCCTTAGTCAAACTGCCTTGGTTTTGAAGAATATCAGTAGAATGCTGTTGTAGTTTGAGGGGTTCCAGGTTATCCCAGATTTCCCAAAAAGACTACAAATACCAAGACTGGTCCCAAGGGATGAACTGGTCGCCCCTGGATATCATAATTTTGTTATCCAAATGCCACAATCCTGCAAACACTTTAAAAGTAAGCGGCAAGGTCAGTTCATTCTCTTTCTCTCCCTGCCTTTTAGCTCTCCAGTGGGATCCTTATCTGGATAACTAGGAAACTATGTAGGAGTACCCTGTAGGCTGCAGCCTTTGAGGCCACCACCACAGTGAATCTTGGCCTTGTTTGGGGCCTAATTGGGAGACAGTGGGGAATGGGAGGAAATGAGCACTGGGATTTTGGTGGGTTTGGTTTGCTTGGGGGAAAGGTTTGTGGGGAATTCTCGTGTATCCCGTACTGTTAAGGATTCATGTATGCTGTATCTTTTCCTGCACATTTTAAAATACAACCTTTCTGTATTCTTCTCCAATTCAGCAAGAACGTTATTTTACTGCCCTCTTTCCTTAAAAAGAGTAAAATGAAATAATCTGTCTGTCATGCTCTTAAACAAAAAAACTACGACAAATGCATACAGAGTTGATTGATAGAGCAAAATATATTCCTATCATATACATAAGTATTTAGAATAGCATTGAGTAATTTATTTTGCTCACCTACTCGTTATTTCCTCCACTGCATGTGCAACCTCTCCGTGCCACAGGAAAAGGATCCTTAGTCCCGCATTAAGTAATTGATAGTATATTTTTTATTACTAATCTCATTATTCTTTAATGAGTTATAAAAGATATTCTTATGGCTATCAATGATGGAACTTCCTTCTTCCCCAAATCATCCGATCAAGCCAAAGTATCATGTATTATATGTTTAAAAATCTGTATGGTTTTGTGATTTATCAAATCAGCACAGAGTTCGTGATGGGCAAATTCATTGCACATCACTGCGTTATCTGAAGACCGAGACTTCAAAACCAAAAGTCCTAGGCCTGCACTTATGTGATGGAGGAGAAAATGGCATAGGAGTGTTGCTCTAGAACTACCACAAGTTCTATTGCTACTTCCAATGAGAATTTAATTTCACTGTGTCACTGGAAGATTTGGGATCTCCTGGTATTTGAGAAATATTGCAAAGATTCCATTTCAGATTTCCCTTCCAGAAGTGTTTGGTATACGAGTTCTTCGGATAACCTCAATCTTGCTCCAGACCAGTTAGAACATAGAGTGAACAATGTAAGATATAAAAATGAAGTAAAACTCATACCCAGCAGAAGTCCATAGATGAAAATTTAATCTTACAGAATATTTGATTAATTTAAATATATTTATAAAACTTATAGTGTAGTTTTGGACAATATCTTCCTCTTGAATAGGGGTAATTCTTCCAAATATATCTTAGGCTGTTAATTGTGCACCTCCTCAAATGAATTGCAGCTGTAAGCAGTCATAAATGAAAAAGCATTACTCTAGTCCATGAAAAAGGTTAAATTTGGTGGCTAAATTTATCTCTTGTGCATTTAAACAGCTAAATTCTTTAGGCAATCAAGATAATTTCCCAAACATTTTGAAAATCAGTCCTGTATGTCTCAGCCTTTCACCAATGTAAGAATAACACATAGAAATAGGCTCAATCTAGCCAATCAGAACACAGAGAACTAAACAGCTATTGATGCATACCTGTATAGATTTTTCCTTAGCTATGTGTTTCTCTACACACTGGTTGGTTGAGTTTATCTGATTTGCATAATCACTGTAGAGTTATTTCTCAACAGTTCAGGCTGTTCAAACTGTTTACCAGCAACAAAGATGCAGTCTCAGCTTCTCTTTCTTTCCAACTGATGTAGAAAATCTCTAAAATTTATATGAAATAATAAAATAAAATATTCAAAAAGAAAATCAAAGAAAATGGAGCTGTTAAGCAGTTGAAAGCTGTTGAAAACTGTATTAAAGAAGTTGATTTACTGGATTATTCCTATTTCCATAAACATACCCCACCTCATCCTAATGTTTATCTTGTGCAAGCAGGTCAACAAGGTTCTTGTCCTCATAAGAATTATAATATTTTTATCTTCTTCTCCCTAGCCTCATTGGATGAATCCTACTCCATCCCTTCTGTTCAGTAACATATGTAGTTATTTCTGAGGAAGGAAGAGCCTGGCAGATAAACAGAAAATGGAGATATGAAAAAGAGGGGGATAAGAGATAAAAATAAAAACGTGCAGAGAATTTAATAAAAGGAAGGTTTGGTCTTGGAATATGCACATCAAGGGTATTTTTAAGTACAATGAACAGTTGGTTCATTTCCATTTGTTTATGTTTGAATACTTCTTCGTCCATATTTTGGTAGGTAACTTCTGGCAGTCATCAGTTTAAGTACCAGATTCAAGTACTTTTATGCAATTTTTCTTGATGAAATTTACATAGACATTAATCTGTGATAATTACATTAATTTTCAGTCTAGAATAGATCACTGGTTTCTTAACATAGATTTTCCTTTGTGAAATGAATATTCATTTTCTCAAGAAAATTTGCATTTTCAAAAGCTTTTTGGCTATTAGTAAAAAGTTTTAGTCTTTACAAGGCTAAAGTATGTCTTTCTCATTTTGTTTTGCTTGGTTGGCTTGTTCAGGGTTGGTTTTGTTGGGGTTGGTTTTTTTTTTTTTTTTTGTTTGTTGTGGGTTTTTTTTTTTGTTTTNTTTTTTTGGTTGGTTGAGGCTTTTTTTATTGGTTTTGTTTTGCTTTTTTGGGGGGGTGATAATTTGTAGGGAGGATTGTTTGTGTGTTCATTTGTGGTTTTTTTCCTGTTCTCTCAAAATTTCCTTTAAATGCAAATATTTATGGGTCTTGAAGAGCACACAGATTAGGGAGTGAAATTAAGGGTGGGAAAAGTTGATCATTTCCTTACTGCAAACACATAGAGGACCTGCCAAAAATTAGTGTCAGTATTCCTCAATACAAAGCAACTGGCAGATGAGAAGGCACTTCAGGATGAAAAAATGAAATCAGAGTGTAAGGTTGGGCTGAGATTTATTTGTAGCATTTATCGCAAATGCTTGCAGTTCAATGCTGAAGAGAATGCAAATAAATTCTTCCTGATGCAGCTTCTCACTGGCATTACAAAAAAAATCAAATTAAATTCCTTCATCAGTGCCGCTCTAAGCTTTCTACTCCAGAGGACTTATATTTACCTCCTAAACTCACAGGGGTTTAGACATCAATTATCTGAACTTCTGGTCTATAGTTCCTCATTTCTTCTTGGAGTATTTATGACACTGAAGCCTAAATAAACATTTAATGGTAACCGAATATACTACTTCCACCGCACCTTCTGTTATTATCTCTTGCAATTCACTCATATGTTTTGATGATGGTTGCTGTTAGGAGAATTTAGCAAGGATTGCTAGCTTACAAATATGCCTAAGATTTCCTCACTTAGACTGTAAGACAATTTTTCTTTATTCTTTATCATTCTTCACAAATATAGAAGTACCTTTCTTCAGCTAATAATGCATAGAAGTATTCAGCCATACAGTTTAATCCATGAAGATGATTGTCCATGTTGTTCAGAAGTAGCAGTTAGGTTCTTAAATATTGATCTTGCTTTTACTTAAGAAACAAACAAACAAACCCACAAACAAACAAAACCCAAAACAACCCTACCACTCAGAAAATAAACCAAACCAACAAAAAACCACAACACAAAACCCAAACAAAAAAAAAAACCCAACCCTCAAATCCCCAGACACACAATAAACAAAACAACCACCAAAACAACCAAGTCTGTGTGACTAGGGTCCTGCTACACACAAGTGAAAAGCCACCAGATCAATGTGCAATGGTGAACATTCTTTCTAGTGTTATAGGTGCTTAACATGCTGCTGATCTGGTAGCAGAATTTTGCACTTATTTACTTTTTATTCTTTCAAATTATATTCTCACTACGGTATTAATGAATTAATTTATTCTTTTGATCTTTACAGTAATAGTTTTTGGGGTAGTTTGGAGGAAAGTTTCAACAATATTTTGTGATACAATGGGGAATAATTTTTACTTCTCTTACCATTCTTAGCTTTCTCAATTACTTAATTAACATTTTTGTCCTACAATACAGTCTTAATCCTTTTACTCACCTTCTATTCAAAAAACTAAGCATAGTTGATGTCATACCTAAAATCTTCAGTGAATTATTTTGTTACTTAGAAAATCATGTAAAAATGATTCCGAGTTGCTTCGAATAGTAATTTCCGTTCTACATATCATGGTTCAAAATCAGCCACATATATGTACACTGCACAATCAGTTTTTGATATTATGAGGTAACAACATACATAAGTAAGATGGTATTAAAAACATCTAGGTTAAATCCAGGAAATGTTGAACTACACACGATAATGGCTAAATTTCCTTATTCCTATTTTTATTCTTGGACTTCCTAATTTGATTCACTGAAAAGTACATCCCTAACATCTAATGTTCTGTGTATTATTATTACTATTATTATTATTTCCATTGTAATAACTAATTGTTGTGGTAGGCCTAAACAGGCCTCTTGGGCTTGTACATGTCCTGGCTTGTACAGACATGTTTTTCTGCTGTTTTGGGGAGAGAGCAACCGCNAGTTTCCTAACATTGCAAAGAGCCTGTTACTATTGTTATTATTAAATGGTGGTAGGGGGTGGTGCGAGTTCCGATTATTTAATATTAATAAATTATATATTAGTATTTTTATAATATCGTCTCGCAGTACCTAATTACCCCTCCCCGACACTAATAAAACTTTTGCCCAGTATTAGCTTGTGCTACTCACTGTAGCTCACATTAATTTCTCTTAATATCTCATGTGTGGCTTGGTTCAGTTTCCAAAACTGAAGAGACTAGCTGCATTTTCAATGCTTTAGCTGCTAATCCTTTGGCTCTCAGATGCTTTGCAAATGATGCTATTTCTAGTGTGCATCATAATGACAGAGACCAGTTTATCTTGATGCAGGCACTTACACTGGGTTATTTGTCTCTCTCTTCAATTTCCACTGATTTTACTGACTCGTGGTATGATTCCTTTGCTGACCCAAGGATATCCAGTGGTGTTGAGCTAGTGGTGTTCGACTACCTTGTGTAGTTTCAGCCACTGTTAAAGGATATTACTGCTGCTTCGGTGTCATATATATCAACTCTGCACAGATGTTTTCAAAAGCCACTAACATGTCAAATTCCATTAGCAATTATGTTTGGACAAATTAATTCTTATATCTCCACTAACCATCATATTAATTTACATTAATGTAGTTATTTTTATGTATATAAAATCAATTCAAAGCCCAAATTAACTTGGATACAGACAGTGTCTAGCAGCATTTGAGCATTCTTTGTAGATTTCTCCTGACTTCCAGCTGCCATTTCAGAAGGGCAGAGATGTTCCCTAGACCATATTGTATTTTCCAACACTATGAAGAAGTATTAGTAGCTCAAGAGTAGGTATTTCTTCATAGGCAAAAATATCCCACACTAAGTATTTGTCATGGAATGGCTTGTCCAGACATGTTTCCTTGTTCCCTCTCTCTCCTGCTGTTGGGGGAAGGAAGGGTGGGGAAAGAAGGCAAAGGCCTGGTGCCTTCAAGTCTCCTTCTATCCTTCCAAACTTGTAAACAGGGTACCCACACATGTTTGTACACCTGTTTGTGTTCTGCCCTAAAAAGATAAAAGCCCTGACTTTACCTAATATGGTTAAGTTTGGTAAACTGCCATTCCAATTGGCTAGCCTATGGCCAAGAAGCCATTAGTCTTGGGCTGCATTGATAAAAGATGATCAGGTCAACACAATGTGCTTCTGCCATTGCTTCTGCCTTATCGTGCTTCTGTCTCATTGCTATCTGCCATTGCATTCTGCCATGCAGAATAGATTGGAATCGATAAACAGCAATTTTTTATGTTGAAATTATGAAGAAAATCACATTATTTCAAAATATATTTGAATTGGAAAATATATTGAAACTGGCTGTCAGAAAAGAAACTATTTTTTGTATTAGAATCTCATGAATTAATTACAAAGTATTTGTTCCACTTGTAAAATAATTTGTTTTATCTTCTATAACATTTATATTTCAACTTTTATCAGAATTTTCAAATCTTTACATCGCATTGTATTTTTCTGCTTTGTTATTTTTTGTTTTAAATTGTATTAATTAATTTTTGTTTTCCACAGTCATTTAAAATAGTCACTTCACAAAACACAGAAGTGTTCATAAATAAGGTTTGATATCTTCTATGAAACATGAACTTTAAACTTACACTGTTTAGATATTATTGCTTAGGAAGAATTTATTTTCACACAGTGTCAGAAGTTTATTTATTGGTCTTCTGTATTTAGCTAATTCTCCCATATAAAATTTATCTTTTTTCATTGAATTGTATCCTTTTTGTTTATCCCGTTTATCCCATTATGATATTCTATCAAAAGTCCTTCCTTCTTTATTGAATTGCTTGTGGCAATTAATAAGGCAGGAATTATAAAATATGTAGTTATTTTATTTCCAAAAAGCCCCGCCCACAAACTATATACATATTAGTTAGATTGGCTTCAAATTTGTTCGGGAAGGTCTTCACAAGGATGCTTATAGGGAATTTAGTAACTCAGGAAAATCAGAAAATTGGAAAAGGTTTGTTACAAAACAGCTTTGCCCCACTTACAAATAAAATGCAGCTTGGGGCCCTAGGGAACATCTGTGCTACTCATGGGGGTGGAGTAGGAATTTGGAGATGGTCCCTTGGATCCTTGGCGGCAGTGGCTTTTGCAGCAGTGTCTGGAACTGCAAATTGTAATCCAGCGGCAGATCAACACAGCACAGGACCCAATGTGAGTAAACCTGCCAGAGTCCAAAATGACTGCAGACATGGCTGCCATGGGCAAAGATCGTGTGGCAGCACAGGGNAGACAATACCTCTTACAAGTAAATACCAAAGCCTCTTGTAATTATTAATTGCCTTCTGCCATAAGCAGAAACTTGCTTCTTGTGTCCATCTAGTGAGCAAGCAGCGTACTGGCTGCAAAGCCTTCTCTTGTCCAGTTTAATTCAAGTTTGGTTAATGTATGTATTTAATAGTTATTTCCAGATCCTGTTATAACCTGTATATAGTTTCCATAACGTTGCAAAGAGCCTGTTATTATTGTTATTATTAAATGGTGGTCGGGGTGGTGCGAGTTCCGTTTATTTAATATTAATAAACTATATATTAATATTTTTAAAATATCGTCTCACAGTAGCTAATTACCCCTTCCGCGACAGTCCAACTCCAGGTCCGAGTCAAGGTGCCCCTCAATGTCCAACTAGATAATGTGTCCAGTTGACATATCTATATGCTGGGACGATTTACTCTTCCCCGTTCAGGCCCGCGGGGGTGCGGAAAGGAACTTCATGCCTACTTCTTTCCACATTCCAAACCCCAGAGCCAGAGGTGGGGGGTGGGGGAGGGGAAACCGGTTTCACCTCCCATTCAAACCTGCAGTGGGGCAGGGACTTGGGTGTTCGCCACATTCATAAAATGAGGTTTTTAGGTGAGGTACAGAACTAAGGATTTTTTTTTTTTTTTTAATTAAGCCATGACATTAAATCAAGTGAGGTTTTTCTTATCTATTTCATTTTTTCACAAAAGTTTTCTTGTCAGGCTTTCTTATAATAAGAAATGTTTGCATCTAAATTATAGGGCAGATCTATTATCCGGCTAGTAGATCAAAGTAGCTGATCCTTTGCCGGTCTGCTCCATGTTCTATCCTTAACAGGTGGTATTCCCTTTCTTCATAACAATGGCATCCATGTTGCCATTGCGGATAGAGAAAGAGAGCATGCACCCTGCACTCACGGAGCTGTGCAATTGCAGCACAGCCAGAAGAGAAGGTGAAAAGCGTTCCTAGAACCTTACTCTTGAGATATTGCCAATTAGCCTTTCTTCCATTATCTTTAGAACAAACCTTCAGCCATCTACTTCCTATATTCTATATGATAGTGCACGCTTCTCTAAAAGAGAAGTATAGCTAAAAGAACAATAACCATCTAGAAACCAGTAACTAGTGTGGCAGTACACCACTCCCCCTCTGGTGAATACAGGATTAGGGGGAAATAGAAGCTGGGATGAAGAGACCCAAGACAGATACCTCCCTCTCCCAGGCCTGTGGATCAGTGAATTTGCATTGGTCTTTCCTCTAAGCCCAGCAGAGACCCCTGCAGGGTCGAATCTGGGCATGTTTGAGCATATTTAAGCAGAGAATGGATGGTTATCTGTTTTAGCCTTTTGTTTGGTAAAGTACAACAAAAATTAGTTGGCTTTGATAAAATAGGTGAGCTGCAGAGCAGGAGCTTCTTCTTTCCTGGGCCTTTGCCCTCCACACACGTGAATTGTAAGCAGCAGCAGTTCAGGAGGATTTTCTGATAAAAAGAGACAAAAGAGAAATTCCCACAATCATCAAGAAGCATTGTGAGTAATTGATATATTCCCAAAGTCTCTGGGAACTTCCTTCCTTTTGTTACTAAGGGTAATGTGCTACTTTTGGATTTATCTTTTCCCAAATACTGTTCTCAAACTATTTGTAACCATTCCTATTGTGAAGATAATTTCTCAACCAAATACTGAATCTTAATAACCTATATAACTTTTGTATGTAGTTATGTGGGTGGCAGAGCCAAATTAATACATAATTTCTATTTTTATTAATTTATTGCCTTATTATCCCTTTATTCAAACAACTAGTCATGTCATTTTAATGAAACTATTTTAATGTGGGTTATACAGGATTTATTAAATGACAGGATGGATTTTATTTGGAATCTAACAACTGCATGTGCAGTCATCCCAGAAAGCTATAATTCAAAGTCCTGGAAACTTCTAGCTCCCACTGAGTAATTTCAGAGGGTTGACACAAGTATTAGCATTGCCACTAGATTAAATCATCTCATTATCTGAGGCTTGTGACTTAGGCATCTATACTTACATGGTGAATCTAGCGACCTATGTATTGCTGTACAAATCATTCTAATAAAACCTCTACCTAATACAGCAGGAGTGTCTATGGAAGGGGGAAGAAATACTGATTCTTCTGTATATCTTTCACTCAAACAAAAGAAAAAGAAAACAAAAAAGAAAAAGAAAGCAAGCTGTTTCCTAGTAAGGTGATCTTTCTGATGATGTGGAAGCCATAACATGGCTAAACAAATTAAACAAATTAGATTTAAATTTCCTTGCAGTCTCTGATCTCCACATTTTCAAAAGCAGAAAAAAACCCACCCACTCAACCAAATAACTAATAAAAAAAACCCCCCAAAACCCAACAAAATAACCAAACAAAAAAACCCAAAAAATTCAACAAAACCCCACCAAACTCTCCAGCCTCCACAAAGCCCAAAAGTCAAATACACCAAACTGAGAGATATTTGACCTTAAAGAAAGGAAGAAAAATAATTCAAAAAGTTTAAAAGCTCAACCAAACAGACAAAAGCATTATGATTGCATTAGCATAATCAAATCAAGGAGAAAAAGGGGCAAGGGGGAAGAAAAACACTTAAACAATCCTTCACCTGTTCCAGTATTTCACTAAGCTTTTCTACACTCTCAAGAAAGGCCATGGCAAAATGAATCTAAGCTGCAGGAAACATAAAAATAAAATATATTCCTTTTTTAAGAAGCAGTGAAATCAAAATACCCACATTAAGCATTATTGTTCATACTATCCAGGCTTTGCAAGCATATTGTTACAGAACTGGGTCATTTTCCTTAAAAAGTATATTGCAACTAAGAAAAATGTCAAAAATTATACCCAGAAAATACATCAGCTAAGATGAAAGAAAGTAGGACAATTATACTTAATTTATACTTCTAACTAAAATGGTCATAAACAATACAAGACAGAAATTGCTTACTAGTTGTCATATGCCTCTTCAAAACTTATCTGTATTTCAGGCAAGTATAGCATCTTGACTTTCAATGCCTTTAAAAATTAATATTTATTATTCAGAAAGTAAATGAAGTTTTTTTTGTCATAAAAATCTCACTGACTACATGTTAAAGTGCTTATTTTCTTATCTGTCAGGAATAAGACTGAAATATCTTTTCAATAAACTATCAGGCAACTTTCCCATTCACAGTATTTTATTTTTATTTGACAACAGTGTTTGTGAACCATCTTGGAGGCCATCTTAAGGAACTAACTCTGTATGGCAAATGACATCATCATAGCACAGGAGTAGTGTTCCACGACGACTCAGTAGTGGGGGCAATTCTGTTTGATATCTTTATTGATGATGTGGACAAAGTTATTCAGTGCACCCTCAGTAAGTTTGCAGATGACACCAATTTGGGTGAATATATTGATCTGCAAAAGGGTAGGAAAACTCAGGCTGGATGAACATTTGAGCAACCTGGTCTACTGGGAGGTGTTCCTGCCTATGACACAGTGGTTGGAACTAGATAATCTTTAAGGTCTCCTCCAACTCAAGATTATATGAGATGCGAGACAGAAGTAAAGCTAAGTAAAATTTCTAGAGACAGCCTAAAATCAGATTTTCTTTGTAAGTCAGTTTAAAATTACTTTGTTACATTCTTTGTATTATGGCAATAATGCACTGGTAATTTTATTTTTTAATCTTTTACAGTCATTTTCAGATTTCATAGGAATAATGATAAAATTGCAGATAGATATATTAATTTGTATCCTTATATTGACAAGCCTCATTATGCATCCAAGATTTTTATTTATGTAATTAAATAAAAGGAGGCAAGGGGATTATCACAGAATCGCAGAACCTTAGAGGCTGGAAGGGACCTCCAGAGATCAAGTCCAACCCCCCCAGGCCAAGGCAGGATCACCTAGGGTAGTTCACACAGGAACACATCCTGTGTTCTAAAAGTCTCCAGAGGAGGAGACTCCACAACCTCTCTGGGCAGCCTGTTCCAGTGCTCCATCACCCTCACTGTAAAGAAGTTTCTCCTCAAGTTGTGGTGAAACCTTTTGTGTTCCAACTTGCAGCTGTTGCTCCTTGTCTAATTGCTGCAGACCACTGAGAAGAGATTGGTTCCATCCACTTGACACCCACCCCTCAGATATGAATAAACATTGACGAGATCTCCTCTTGGTCTTCTCCAGACTAAACAACCTCGGGTTTCTCAGTCTCTCTTCATAGGGGAGATGCTGATGTCCCCTAATCATCCTTGTGGGTCTCTGCTGGACTCTTTCCAGCAGGTCCCTATCTCTTCTGAATTGAGGAGCCCAAAACTGGACACAGTGTTCCAGGTATGGTCTCGCTAGGGCAAAGTAGAGACAGAGAAGAACCTCCCTATACCTGCTGGACACACCTTTCTTGATGTACCCCAGGATTCTATTTGCTCTCTTGGCCAGAAGCACACATTGCTATTCCATGGAGAACTTACTGCCCACCAGGACTCCAAGGTCTTTCTCCACAGAGCTGCTTTCTAGCAGGGCAGCCCCCAACCTGTACTGGTGCCTGTTCTCCGCAGATGGAGGACCCTGCGCTTGTCCTTATTGAACTTCATGTGGTTAGCCTTTGTGCAGCACTCCAGCCTGGATGACACAGCCTGATGGGCTGTCAGCCACCTCCCCAGTTCTGTATCATCAGCGAACTTGCTGAGGGTACACTCAATGCCCTCTCCAGGTCATTGATAAAGATACCGAACAAAACTGAGTCCAGTACCGATCCCTGGGGAGCACCACTGGCTACTGGTCTTCAACTTAACTCTGTGCCACTGATGACAACCCTCTGAACTCTGTTGTTGAGTCAGTTTTTGATCCAACTCCTGGCTTTCTTTTGGACCACTCTATCTTTTTCCAAGACAGTCTAGGTTCCAGCAGAGACTTGCTCTAACAAATATCTGGCTCGGTTGCAGACTGGGTTACCACACTTTCTGTCCCTTCCTTACTTAACAGTTTAGAGACAGTCCTTCTGTCTTCTCTCAGCATTTATCTTGTCATTTCTTCTCTCAGAGGAATGGAACATATGAAATTAAAAATAAAGTGTTACATGATAAAACCAAAGAACAAAAAGAATAGAATGTCAGTATAGGCCACATAGAAACATTATCAATGTGCAGTATTTTAAGAAAAAGAACTTATTTCCGAAGCTAACAGATGTAGGATTAATGTCTGAAATCTCATTTTAAAATTAAAGATCAGCTACATTAACACATAAGTTTATAATTCTGTCATTCTTTAGTTATCTAAGTGAATTATTTAATGTGACTAGTTGCCCTCTAACTCATACTTTTTCTATTAGTTTAAATTGATGCAGTTCTTCTGTACACCTCCATTCATATTTTATAAACACAAAGGATAATCAAATACAATCTGTATTTTATTATTGTATCATTCTCTGTGCATTCACTTCACCTCTAGTGATTTGTGCTATTAACTGAACCTAAACAGTCTCCCTAAGACATAATAAAGCAAGCTGTTGGATGAGTACTGTACTTGAAAACCTAGCCAATCAGCATACAAAAAAGTCAAAAAGCAAGCTTTATATTTAAAACTGAANCCATTCTATGATTCTATGATTCTGTGATTTTGAAGTCTGTCAGGAGAGTGGTTCAAATATGTATCCCATCAACAAGTTGTTTTGGAATAGCAATAATATTAATATTATACCAGTTTAAGGTAGATTGCAATAAAGAGAAACAAGGAGCAAATTTCTAATTACAAATTATGGAAGGAAATGAAGTACCAAGGTAGCTGTTCTTGTTAATGTTATTATGTTATTAAAGAATGATTTCATAGTCTTACAATGGTACTTTTTTAATACGTCATTTTTCTTTTAACAAATTAGAGATTCAGAGAGAGAGAACAGATATGACTACCTTAAACCTTTGGGAAAAAAAAAAAGGAAAAAAAAGTTAGAGTACTAAATTATCTGATGAGATGTCTTCTAATGCAAAATTTAGGAAGACTTAGAAAATATATATATATATTGTTAATACTCTGTAGCTTTAAGATAAAAACTTTAAAATACACCTGGCATAACCTAGAAATTCCCAAATCTTTTCAGACCTCTTCCTTCCTTGCTTGAATCTTGTATGCCTGTGCAATATGCAAAGTTCTTGCCTTGCTAGTGAAATAAGGACAATTAAGGTCTGAGATGGCATGGTATTATTTCTGGCACTATGCATATAATACATAATTTTGCAGAAATAAGAGATTAGCTGCTTCTTTTAGAATTTCTGAAAGCAATCCAACTCTGCTCAGTCTCTACTCACAGAATTTCTTATTGGCTGAATGGCAATTGTTTGCCTAGCAAGTAATGTGGGCAGAGATTTGTTTACATACCTATAAAATATTAATATATATTTACAAATTTATAAATATGAATCATATGTTGATAATGTAAAAAAATTTAAATTAAGGATCCCAGCACAATTAACTCGATTCCCACAAATGTAACTCCTTTTACAGAAATACAATAGATAAATTATAAAATATATATAAATGAAAACTGCAGTTTTCCCTGCTGCACAAGTGACAAAACCAAATATATTTTTATTCTCAAGATATATAATAATTTCTTGCTCATGATATTTATTTAAGTCTATTTAATGTGGCTTAACTTCTGTTAAGAAAGGGATGATTCTGTCCCACTCTTGTTTATCCTACATATGAGAAACAATTGGGAGGAATCCATACTCAGCATATGTGAAGCACCCTGATTGCTATAATGAAGGATCCCACGTTTAGTGAAGTGCAAAAGGAAAAGTTGTTCTTTGCATAGAGCTGTCCTTATACAGAACTGAATGCTCTTAGGTAGCATAGAGAATAGTGAAAGAAGTTCTATTCCATAATAACATAGATTGTACAACCTTTGTGAAAACACTTTTGGGAATATGCAAATAAATTACTAAAACCCTGGATTTTAAAATTAATTTCTAAAAACTTTATCCAAAAAAGTGTAAAGAAAGTGATAATTGTTTGGCACCCAAGTCAGTCCAAAGTTACTGAAAACTGAAGGAAAACCAAAAGAATTTACTGGAGAATATGTATATAAGTTGATTTTATGGCATACACACATTAGAGGGGAAACTCATCACGCCAAACTTCAGTGACATCTCAGTAAGTCATTTCTCTTTAGTGGAGCTTTCAATAAGTCATCCTTTCTACTTGTAATGGTTTAGTGCAACGGCTAATCTGCCTGTTCCCCCAACACAAAAATGAAGGGGGAAGTAACACACAAAAATCAGGGTTGAGAAAAAGAGGTTAGATAAGAGTTTAATATCACATAAGATATTATCATAAGACATGATTACCATCGCTTAGCCTATTTGCAGAAGTAGCGCAGTGAAATACCCGGGGGGGGGATGTGGGTGTGTGCAAAAACCCAAACCAACCAACAAAACAAACCATGAACAAACCTCCAAACAACCAAAACCCTACAGAAAACAGAAAACCAAAACCAGTAAGCTACCCCATACCTATGTGCCCCACCGCCATCCATGCAGAAAAAAGCCAACATCCAAGAACCCAGAACCCATAAGCAGCAACCAGAACAGGAAGCCTCCCCTGCTGTAGTCTGAATTTCCAACCCTTTAATCCTTTGCTCCAGTTAGCACTTTCATTTTTGACGCTGGCATGACTGCAGTATGGTATGAATAACAATAGAAGATCCAACTCAGTCCATGAGATAAAATAGTTCCTCTACTTTATTGTGTTTACAACTAACAGAACCTGTACCAAAAGATTTCTGAAAGAAAGCAGAGTAAGTTCTGAGCTGTACTATGAAAACTTGGGAGAAATGTGAGTGACTGTTTCCTATTTCATATATTTATGTATGTATTTCAAATATTTATTTATATATATCTTATGTTTGTACCATGAAATGGGAAATTTGAAGAAGTTGATATCAAAGATGCAGATGAAAGGTCCTCTTAATCAATTACCTTCTAAACAAGTAAATAAAAATTGAGTTGTTAACCTACATGTCACTGGTTTAGAAGATCCTTTTCAGGAAAGAGAATTTTTATGACTTTAACTTGAAGAACATTGGATTTCTGTAGGTTCTTATATTTTAAAATTTACCTACGTATCTGGGCAGATCCAACCTAAACATCCCCTGGAACAACTTGAAGTTGTTTCCTCATGTCCTATAGCTTATTACCTGGGAGAAGAGACAGACTCCTACCTTGCTACAATACCATTCAGGTAGTTGTAAAGAGTGGTAAGGTCTTTCCTCAGCCTTCTTTTCTCCAGACTAACCATTCTGAGCCACACCTCACAAGACTTGTGCTCCAAACCCCTCACTAGCTTCATTGCCATTCTTTGGACATGACCCAGCACCTTAAAGTCCTACTTGTAGCAAAGGGCTCAAAACTGATTTAGTGCTCTAGGTGCAGTGTAACCAGTGGTCAGTACAAAGGGACAACACTTCCCTAGTCCTAATGGCCACACAATTTCTGATACATGACAAGATGTTGGCCTTCCTGGCCACCTAGGCACACTACTGGCTCATATTCAGCCTACTCCACCTCACCTTCATCTGATTTTCCCTTTTGAGTGAAGGAAGAGTGAAGGAGGTAATGTAGAATGTTGAACTAAATGCATGACATTGAATTTTAAATTTTCTCATATATTTTTCTATTCAAAATTTTAAAATATATATTCTAGCAGAAGTTTAGACATTCCCACTGCAACATGAGCATACCGCTTCAATTGACAAATGAAAAGAAAATTATGAGTAAATATTATTTGTGTTGGACAGAGAAACAACTCAACCATTCTCCTCAAAAGTCACAAACCAAGTATTACATTAGAAGCTTTTGGAAGAATCAGAAACTGATGACTTGTAGTTTTATTTTAATGCTTTAACTACATGATTATTATCAATTATTTATTTTTTTAATTAACAGAGATATATTATTTATTGATTAGTTCATCATGATTTAGAGTTTGGTGGACTCATTGTTGTGTCTGGCTCATTCACAATTCATTCCTGCAACCACTATTCGCTTAAAGAAATCTTGATTCACTGGCGACCTTGGCTTTAGTATGCATATTTTCGGCTGGTTTATGGCTGAAGTTAAAACTAACCTTGAACTGTTTGAAAAGACATTATATCCCTGCATGAAAACCATCTCCTTGCCTTTGTATTTTGATTATAAAGTTACAGGGACTGTAAAATATTTGATTCATTTTGTCTTTCTCCATGAATAGACAATTACTCTTACTGCATCTATTTTCCATTCCTTAATTATTTATGAATAATAAAAGTCAACATCTGAAAATAAACCTCTAAAATGGCAGCAAGCAGGTTCTTTAAAGTAGAAATATAGCCAAATTCTGTTTTTCAAATCAGAAGTTAATAGACTTATTGTGTATAATAAACCCAGAGGGATATGTGAAAGAACTTTTCTCTCAGATGCATGGAAATAGATTCTTGTCCTCAGTCTAAGACTTACAACATCTGAATTTGAATCATGGATATACCTATGGAGGCACAAAGACACAGATTGAGACAACATATCTTCATACGTTTAGTCTGGGATTCACTGTTCTTATATTTAAATATTTACAGTAAAGATATGTATGTTCATCCACCTGGATTCTCTTTATAATGAAGAGAGAAAAATCAGTGCTTGCAAGGGACAATTAATCTGAGAACATTAAGTGTCTGCTCTGTGATGGAGTGAATTTGTCCCTTTGATAGGCCTGTTTCTTTCCACTGATTATAAACACTATCTAAATGTCTAAATCAGATGGGCAGATCTGCACCACAGATGCCTCATCTTGATCAGATGAACTCATTTCCCAGTGCTTCTGTCAGGAAGTCTGTTGTTTTCAGTTCTGATAAATTGCAAACTCTTAGAATAGTTAACTTGCTCTGAACCTTGGCCAGGCAGCATTTTCTCAGGTACAACTGTGTGGTAAATAAAAGTCAAAGATCATTTCTAACAAGCAATTTAATACGAGGTAGCTGTTTCAGAAAGTAAAGGAGTTTAATACAGTGCATATGTATCATTCTCCACTAACTGCCATCAGTATCAGAGATTGGTCATGGGCATGTTTCATTTGCAGCATGTAGTCTCTATGACTGTGGTCTCATATTTGCTTACTACAAGCAACAATTCTGAACAAGTTATTCAGAGAAACATCATATCTTACTCTCCATATTGGTTTCAGTCTAAATATTTAATATCCCACATCCACAATCAGTGACAGCAGGCTAGTATTTTGGAACATATATTCTATAGTCACCATCAAGAATATAAAAATCTCATTTCAGAGCTCCATTTAAATCTCTATATAGGTAATTTTCATAAGGAAAAAATTATAATACTTAGAAACATAGAATTATATTTTATTTGGTACATCTTTTCTCTCTCAATAGTCTGGTCTTTTAGGGCCTACTTCAGTCTCAAATTTTCTGCATATTTACAAGGATAGTTAGGAAGTTTCCACAACCCTAACCTTAATTCAGTCAAGATCTCTTTATTTTGGACATACTGTAGAGCTGAAATATAGATCCCACCTGCAGAATCATATAATTATAGAATAGTTGGGTTTGGAAAGAACCTCAAAGATAACTTAGTTCTAACCCCTTCTGTTGTGGGGAAGGATATCTTTCACTATATCAGGTTGCACAGGATCATCAGATTTTTCTTTTACTAGAAATACTCTAAGTGTACTAATGCTGTTCAACACTGATGTAGGGAGCAAGACAAATTAATCCAACAAAGCACACTGTAGCTAGAAATGTTGGACAATGAAACAGTTTCTGTACTTTAGTGAACAAGAAGTAACGTGTGTGGTATGATATTTCAAATAAAGGCAAGACACTGAAAACATCACAGGAGAAAGCATCTTCCTCGTGGTACTGACTGCATGCTAGGCACTGTTTTGTATTTATACGTATCCTGAATTTCCATATATTATCAGCTCCATGCTGAGTCTGACAACATACCTAATTTTATGTTAAACCACCAAAATGCCTTTTCTCTAAAAATCACTCTCCCAGGCTTATTGTCACTAACCTAACAATGGTTAGCCATAATTTCTTTTTCTCAGCAAGGGTTCTGATAGTTTAGAAGCTTCCATAATAAGCAATGTTATGTTTGTTGAGCTGATATCCAAAACAGCATGAACTGTCATATCTTTCTGAGATGTATTTAGATAAGGTTGTGTAAATCCAACAGGTTAGTGAATAAATTGCAGATTTTTTTTTGTAGTCTGCCTGATAGACTATTTGTTTTATTTGTACTTGTTCAGTCATGTTTTGCTGTTACTGATGAATAATTATTCATATAACAAGTCATATTCACTGCTTCACTGACTTTTCTAACTGCAAATGAAAACCTTTTATGCTAGCTACTCTTATTTGAAAGAATAAAAATCAAACCTTTTCCAGTGATAAATGTGATATTGAAGAATGTACAAGGTATTATCTGGGATATAGTGCAATGTCTTTAAACTGAAAACCTAGGATTCATTTTCCTAGGCTTAGCTTAACTTTTAAGTTGATTCTTTCACCATGTCACTGAAACTGACTGTATTAGACAGAAGGACAATATATCCACTTTTGTTTCCATTTAAATCAGCCATGCCTTCTGGGACTTACTGCTTTTTATGACTACCAAACTAGTTGCCACCCAAGAGTGATCTTTTGGGTGTCAGGAAACTATTCTTACCACACCTAAGCGATGATCCTGATGAATAGTTTCATGACAACATAACAGTGGAATGCCATTTATGGTGTCCCATTTGCCAATAGACAGAATGGTATCTCTCCAAGCTCATAATCAAAATAAAATAAATCTAAATATTAAGTCTATAGCTTTTGCAAAACATGACATGTCCACATAATTTTCAGAGATATAAGATAAAAATATGACATAAAAAGAAAACTATATATGAAAAAAATATATAGAGATCCCTATTGTTTCAGCTATATCAAAGTAAATTTGAAGTCCACAGAACCTCCTATATTTTTCTTAGGAAATATAGCCTAAGACCAATACAAAAATAAATGAGACAAAGATGTGATGTGACTGATTTTATTCCTGTCACAACACTTAAATATATTAATTCAAAACTTAAAACATAGTAAAGACTGTTTTCAAAACCACCACTCCTGAAGCAAGATAATTGCTGAGATACAAAGCTATGAATTCTCTTATGGATAAACAAAACCATGATATTTCAGCATTATATTGGCTAAATTTCATTAAATTAACAATTAAACATGTAGATTAAGTAAGACACTCAATTTACTGAATGTATGGGGACATGGATCAATGAATCAAACCCTTCCTGACTCAGACAAGAGCTCTAATGGAAAATGGCATTACATGGCTTTCAACCACCACATTATATCACCCCCAGCCTCAGCAAAACTAGTCCTTTCTTTGAGCAGAGCTGTTTTCACCATTTACTTGCTTTGTTTCACAGGGATGAACACTATTTTCTAATAAATAAGAGATGCTGCTCCTATCCCATTAAATTGGAGGGGCCCACTTCAAGCAAAGGGTAGCTAGGGCAATGCAGAGACATGGCAGTGGGAGGGGGCTGAGGGGCTATGCTGTGGCTTTTCACCAGCATTTAACATGGTCAAAGTCTGGGCACTGATGATGCATCCTTCCCTCAGGCTGCCACTCCAGGGGAACAAGATGCACAACATCTACTATATCTGGTTATGATTATATCTTCACCATGAGCATGGTAAGACCCTGGAAGCGGTTGCCCAGGGAGGTGGTGGAAGCCCCATCCCTGGAGGTGTTTAAGGCCAGGCTGGATGAGGATCTAGCCAGCCTGATCTAGTGTGAGGTATCCCTGCCCATGGCAGGGGGGGTTGGGACTAGATGATCCTTGTGGTCCCTTCCAACCCTACTGATTCTATGATTCTGTGAATGCATGTCAGATAGTGTACTATTAACGTGTAAAATACATCTAAAGTGTACAATCTATGTTTCTCAAAAATTGTAATCAATACAATAACATGCTGATAGCCCAAGAGATACTCCACTGCACATAGATCTACACTTCAGGATACTCTTACAGTGAAAAAACATAGTTTCTATTAAGACTGTTACAAAAGTCTAATGCCTTCTTGGCCATCAGCTTCCATTATTGCTATTACTTCTTCAGAGAGAATGATTAAACACTAATTAATTCTATGGAGCCAAATATTTTTGAATATACAAAAAAATATATACAGTGCAGGGGTCAAAGGGTGTATCTTTTTCCCTTCCATTTCCCTTAGCTTTTTGAAAATAACTTTGAATGAAGCTTGCATACCTTGTTCATACACATCAACTTTCTCTGTTAGTTGCATACAGAATGTGTCAAAAAGGGGAGACAATGTACCAGTAAACTTCTGGAAGTTCAAAGGAACATCAAATCTCACTGCAGCAACTATGCTATAGTACAAAATAGAAAGACACCTGAAACTTCAGGAAACTTTGGGATTCTATCTTTAGGATAAGCTGGGGGGGGTGGGGGTGGGGGCAAACTCTCCACCCATGAACCTGAATCAGTAAACTGCAGAAGTCTGGCTGTCTTGCTCCTGGTTACTGCTCATATTCTCGTTCTCATAGAAACTGCTGTTGTACTGACTGAAAATAGGATAAGGTGCTTTAACACAATTGCTACTTTACACAAACCTGTTTTCCTTTTATGTGCAAAATGGAGATTATTTTAAAGCACCATTTTCCATATTCATCATGCTGACATGTTTCTATGGAAACAGGAAAAAGTAATAGCTAGGTCCTAGGAATTTTTGTTCAGCTTGGTGACTAAATCTAAGAGAATTTCACTTTGAGCAGAAAGAGAAGACCATTCTGAATTCTATTGGTAATAGGTACAAAATTTTGCTCATGAATTATTAAAAGAGAATGAAGAAACTTCTTCTCTGTGATGCTCTGGAGTGTTCATCATTCATTACTTTTCACCTAATAGCATTCACAGTACATTTAACGTGTGGCATATTTCTGTTTAGAAGTAATTAAATATATACATTTTTAAAAAGAGTAACCTTGCAAAGAAACTCCTAATTTTTCCTTCTTAAGGTAAGCAATTAGTTTGTTACAAGAGCTAGTGACTGAAATGCACCTTTGATAGCACAGTGTACTAAATATTTTACATGTAATCTCATCATCCCACAAATTAGGCAGAATTGTTTATCATTTCAGCATCCACAAGAGAAAATGAAAATCTAATTTCAATTAAACAAATATATATGTAAGAGAAAGAGGTTATCTTTCGTCTTTTCAAATCAGGTATTAAAGTTGATTTAGGAGTATGCTTATTTAATTTTCTAAGTTGATTTGTAATGCAGTTTCAGTGTGTTCAAGATGCTTGAATAAAAACATGTGACTGGTTTTGCTTTAATTAAAGATTGCTTAGATCACTAGAAAATGTTGCACGGAATTCACAGAGCTGTGGATGAACTTCTAGAAAGCTCGCCTCACTTAAGTGATGAAGCAAAAAAGTCCATAAAGTGGTGGACACATCATTGCTATCCACTTTTATGTATGATTTAATAGAATAAGGCCAATTTGTTCACCATCATGGTAGGCCTAAGCAGGCCAAAATAAGCTTATACATGCCCTGGCTTGCCCAGACATGTTTTTCTGCTCCCCCTCCTTCTGCTATGGGGAGAAGCAACTGCGAGAAAAAGGACAAAGAACCCAGAGCCACTGAGTCTAAGGAATCTGACTTGCCCAGACTTGTTTTGCTCCTGTTTACATCCTGTGATAAACAAGGTACATACACTTGGCTTGTGCCTGGCCTGATGCAAGGTTGTCGGGGAAGGGG
>WBNM01030812.1:36349-56827 GCA_013399055.1 Ramphastos sulfuratus | reverse complement strand
CCCTGAGTGATTCTATGATTGTACGCTGAAGTTGCTGGTGTCTGAGAGAGCAATGATCCAGAGAGTTTCATGTTAGAAGTGCCCACAGGAGTGCATGGATCTGTTAGGAATTTTCACCTTAAGGCAAGGCCTTTGTGAAAGAAAATCCTAGAGATAACCCAGGACAAAATCAGCACCAGGTTAGATTTATTACATGTCAAGATGGAGAACCTCGGAGGAAAATCAATCACATGCCCAAGGGTTAACCTGGAACCCAGGAGATTTCAGCCCAACTCTTGGCTGTGGTGCACAGATTTTGACTCTGCAACAGTTGATGAGGCAAAGCTCTCATCAGGAGCTGAGGCTGTCACTCTGAAAGGTTCTTCCAGAACAAACCAATTAGCTCTGAAGGTTTCAGTCTGGATTCTTTGTGCCTGACTTCTCCATGAAATCTCCTGGCTGCAGAGGTTGGAGCTGTTTGTCTCCCAGCAGACTTCCTGTGACTCTTTCTAGAGGTTCAGGAAAAGAACCCTTCTGAAGTATGCAGCATGGAGGAAAAGTGTAGATCTGAGTGAGTGCTATTTGATTCTATTCCAGAAACATGCACTTTAAAAAAGCAGGAGCAATGGATTGCCATGAGTTGTGGAATTAAAGTATTGCCACAGTTGTTAGGCACCACAAGCACAGATCTCAGACAGGAAGGTGAAGCTTTCTTTTAGCAGGAGTAGAATTGGAGTTACCAAGTGTAAGATGTTGATCTAAAAAGTGTTGGAGAGAACCATGGCTTTCATTCTGCCTGTTCTGTGTGGATGCTCCTTCCCTGGAGCTGTTCAAGCCAGGATAGATGAGGCCTTGAGCAACCTGGGCTATGGAAGGTGTCCCTGTGGCAGAGGGCTTGGAGCTGGATGATGTTTAAGCTCCCTTCCAACCTAACTCATTCTATGAATCTATGGCAAGATGCAAACCATGGGTATGAACTTATCTCTGACTTCAAGGCCAGGATAGATGAGGCTTTGAGCAACCTGGGCTAGTGGAAGGTGTCCCTATGGCAGGGGAGGTAGAACTGAATGATCTTTTAGGTCTCCCCCACCCCAAGCCATTCTGTGAACCTATGAAAAGATGCAAGCCATGGCTGTGAGCTTATCTCTAGCTTCAAGGCAGGGTTAAATGAGGCCTTGAGCAACCTGATCTAGTGGAAGGTGTCCCTGCCCTCATCACATTTCATAAACAAACTAAGAGAAGGAAACCAGACAAGTGAGATGTTTGCTGTGCAGATGAGGGGCAGGGAATTCAGCTGCAGGTTTCAGAGTGGCTTTCATAGAATCTGTGGTGGATTAGGAACTCTCCCCCTCCACTATTTGAAATATACCAGACCAATCATCTAATTATTCTCATTAAAATATTCTAATTAGCCTCAAACTGGCACAGAATCCCAGAATTAAGCAGGGTGGGCAAGACCTTTGAGATCACCAAGTCCAACCTATCACCTAACACCTTCTAATTAACTAACCCATGGCACCAAGTGCCTCATGCAGCCTCCTTTCAAACACCTCCAGGGATGGTGACTCCACCACCTCCCTGGGCAGCCCATTCCAATGCCAATCACTCTTGCTGTGAACAACTTCTCCCTAACATCCAGCCTGAACCTGCCCTGTTTGAGGCTGTGTCCCTCTTGTGTCCACGCAGCCTGAGGTTGCTTCACAGCACTGCCAGCTGGAGACGGCAGCCCAGAGCTGAACTTCCCACCAGCAGCTAACACAGGCCACATGTCTCATGGAGGATTTGCATGAGCGATTCCTCTTCCACCTTACCTGGCCCCACACATCGGTGGGGAGGAGGAGGCTCTGGAGCCGCTGGGGTCATTTCCTTATCACACTTTTCACTTGTGTAACCTGAGATGCAGCTTTCCCCCTATCTCACACACCCCAACGAGATAACCCAAAGAGAAAAATGCCAGCAGGGTTTCCTTCCAGTATGTGACACAGGCAGGCTTTGTGCAGCCAGGCAGGTCCTGCCTCCCTTGGCACTTCCACAGCCTCCAGTTCCCTTCACGTGTGCGTGGCTCACCTGCCTGCTGGCTGCAGAGTGGTAGTGGTTCTGCTGCACTCAGCTCCTCAGCATTTCACAGCCACCAGAGACCCTGGGAACGTTTGACCTGCAAAAGCCCAAGCTGAGGCATTCTATGGGCAGACCCCAGAAAACAGTGCCAGGAGCCTTAAGTTCACAGCAGGTGGGCAAGGTGGCAGGAGGTGGGCATCAGAGCCCAGGGAGGACTGGCTGCTCCCTAAGGGACTGGGGGCCAAGCCCCACAACTCAGCAGGCAGGGCAGGGAGCTCACTGCCCAGGCTGCCTCCCACAGAACCCAACCAGAGATGACAGCCAGGTTCAACCAACTGTCTACATCACCAGGCAAAGCCCAGCCAGAAAGCCAAGTGACAGGGCAGGGCATTGGATCCATGTGGTCCACAGCCAGGCAAAACCCACCAGAGACAAGCACACCTCCCACATAGCTTGAGAGAGGTAAACTCCCCAAAGCTGAGCTTAAATGAGCCTCTGAGGCCATGGGAGGGGTTTGGGGAGCTCATCTGAGGCTCCTTGGGACTGTTGAGGTCAGCTGGTGCAGGCAGCCTCTCATGCAGTGAGATTCCCCGGTGCTGGAGCTGCTTTTCACCTGCTTGTCTTTGCTGAAGGAGTTCAGTGAGGTCATTAAAGAGCTCAGCTGGAAATGCTGAAGGAGCAAAGCTTGGTAAGACTCAGCAGCCTGCCTGCCTGCCTTCCTTCAGCTACAGACTGATAAAATGGAAGCTGCAGCTTGGGAGACCTTCTGCGACCTTCCTGAAAATTTCTCCCCCAATCTTCTGAAAAGAAATTAAACTGAACTGAAATAATTTCTGAACAGCAGAGGAGTAATCCAGAGGATTTCCTTACAGAGTGATTCAGAAATCATTTCTGAACAGCAAAGGAGTGATACAGAGGATGGCCCAGCAGTGAAGCCCTTTCTAAATCTCTTTGCCTTCCATCTTCAGATGAGAGCTGAGCTGTAGAGACCTTTTATTTTCTTTGTCTCAAATTGATGCCACTACAGTCCTGGGTGAGGTCACCTGCTCCACGCTGGCTACAGAAGGGGTTTTAAATCACAGGTGCTTGCCCTGGGCTTGATCTGGTGGCAACAGGTGGTGGACAGAGGCAGCATGGGGGTAGCAACAACACTGCACTTTTTTTGTCCCAGGGAAATTGCTTTTACTGTTGTAGAGAACAAAGAATGAGGAACTGTTCCCCTCTCATGGGCATGCACAATGAAATTCAGTGTTTCCCTAGCTTGGGCTGGTGTTTATTTTGGAACAAGATACAATAAAGCACTATGCAGGGCACACTGATAGCACCTGAACTGTTCAGAGTCACAGAACTGTTCTGGTTGGAAAAGCTCTCCAAGGTAATTCAGTCCAACTGGCAACCCAAACCCCACCATGGCCACTAAACCATGGCTCCAACTGCTATGGCCCCTCCAGGGATGGTGACTCCACCCCCTCCCTGGGCAGCCTGTGCCAATCCCTGACCAGTCTTGCATCAAACAAATTGTTCCTCATCTCCAACCTCACCCTCCCCTGGCACAATTTCAGGCCATTTCCTCTCCTATCGCCTGAGGCAAGGGAGCCCAACCCCACCTCACTGCAACCTCCTCTCAGGGAGCTGCAGAGAGCAATGAGGTCTGCCCTCACCCTCCTCTTCTCCACACTAACTCCCCCCCCAGCTCCCTCAGCTGCTCCTGTTCTCCAGACCCTACCTCAGCTCTGCTGCCCTTCACTGTTGTCAGTGGAGTGCCCCAGGAGTGCAGAGCAGCACCTGAACCGAGCTGCTTGCCTCTCCTGTAGACTTTAAACTGCATCCCACACTATTGTAAGGTTCTGCCCTAACACAGTGTCCAAACATGGCCTTGAACTGTCTTCTCGAGCATTGCCTTGGGCAGGAGCAGACTGAACAGATGCCAGTGTGACACTCAGACCTGGTGGCAAGGAGGAACTCATTTGATTTTATGAGGAGCAGGATAATTTATGGTCCTACACAGAAGGCAGCCTGCAGCAACGAGTTGTGACATGCCTGCAGTGCACCCAGGAAGCAGCTTTGGAGGTGCTCCCTTTGGAGCACAAATGCTGCATTGTTTCACTGCCCTGCTTGTGGGCACCTTGGCCCGGCCCTGGAAAAGGGCAGGTTGTCCCTGGTGAGTGAGGAGCTGAGGCTGCTGATGAGCTGAGCCCTTCAGCAGCCTCAAGGAGAGCTGCCTGATGGACAGTGAGTAGCTCATCCCAGGACAGGTCCTCCCAGCAGAGTCTTAGAATCAGTGGAGTCCTGGCATCCTGGAATTGTTTGGGCTGGAAAAGACCTCCAAGACCAGTAGCCTGTCAGGCTGAGGCTTCAAACTGGCCAAGGTAGGGGACTCCACTGCTTCCCCTAGGAGATGATTCCAGTGTCTGACTGTGCTCATGGGGGCAAATGTCTGGAGTCCAGTGGGAATCTGCCCAGCAGTAACTTGTCCCCATCACCTCTTGTCTTTTCCAGGGGACTCCCTGGCAAAAGGGAGTCTGCAGCCTCCTGCTAGCCAGCCAGCCTCCTGCTAGGCAGCCTTTCTGTGCTGCCCCATGGTGCAGGTCTCCCCTCAGCCTTCTCTTGCCTGAGAGGACGTTTCCCTCCTCACAGCAGTGGCAGAAGCAGCCTCTTGCACTCACAACAGAATAGGCTCCAGTGGCCATATCCATGCCTCGTTTTGTCCAGGACATAGGCTTTTTGGTCCATATTTTTCCTTCAGTGATACTTGGCTTTGCTGGGAACGTTGGGATTTGTCTTTGCAGGTGCTTCACTATCACCTTTGAGCAAGCAGGAGACAGTGGCATCATTTCAGCTTCATCCAGGACCCTTTCTGTCACTTATAACCCAGACTGGACATCTTGTGTCCCTTCCCAGCCTCTCTCTTCATGCTCAGGGAAGATCTCTGGATGTCCTCAAGGCCTCCTTTTCTGTTTCACACCCACCCAGCACAGGCACCCCTTTGGCAGGGAACTGATGGATGTGGTTTGTCAGCATGGCTGCTGGTGTGCCGTGGATGCATCCGAGTCCATGCCCTCTTTCCCTGCATTTTAATTCTCCTCCTCTCACAGATCACAGGGTGTTAAGGGTTGGAAGTGACCTCTGGAGATCTTTGAGTCCAACCCCCCTGCCAGAGCAGGTCACTTCCAAGGCCACCACAGCACAGTGCAGCCCAGTTAAGTGCAACTGCAGTGCTTCTGAAGCCAGGCTAATTAGCAGCCTACTTTTGCCTCAGGTATCTCTTAGCCAGGAGGTACCAGACAGGCTGCTAAGGCAGTGGTACCTCAGCATCCTTCTCCCACGTATCCTCCTGGTGCCCACTTTGCCCTCCCTTGGGTCCAGGCAGGTCCACGCTTCCACCTACAGGCCACGTCTGATACAGCAGCCTCTTGTCAACGCCCGGAGCCTGCTCTGCATGATCCCAAACCCCACAGCTGTCTGTCCAGACCTCTGCTTTTCGAGCACATCGAGCTCACCCCGTCTGACCATTAGCCCTGCACAGGAAGGTTTTGCCTTTGTCCTGGAAAAGAAAGAGTCCAGTGGAGGCTACAAAGCTGCTGAGGGGCCTGGAGCAGCTCTGTGAGGAGGAGAGGCTGAGAGCCCTGGGGCTGCTGAGCCTGCAGAAGAGCAGCACCAGAGGAGATCTGATCAATGCTCAGCAAGAGCTAAAGGGTGAGGGTGGCAAGAGGATGGGGCCAGGCTCTTGTCAGTGGTACCCAGTGACAGGACAAGGGGCACCAAGAGGTTATAGCTGAACAGAAGGAGAAACTTCTGTGGTGTGAGGGTGCTGGAGTACTGGAGCAGGCTGCCCAGAGAGTTCTGACAAAATCCAAGAGGCACTCTGGTTCCCTCTGAGCTGGTAAATTCAAATCACACACTTTGCAAGACAAATGTAAAGTCATGAGGCTCTAGTCCCAGCCAGCAGTGTGTGAACAGACACTGCACTGAAGGAACTGCTGCATTCCTGAGGGGATATTAAAGGCATGCGATTAAAACTGACAAAGTCGAAGGTGTCCTTGCCCTGCAGAGACCCTGGCAGCCTGGAGACGTCAGCAGCTGGGCCACAGCTGCTGCCTGCAAGCGCCAGGAAGCACCAGGAGCTGAGTGTCTTGCTCGGTCCTTTCCACATGGCCACTGTTTGCTTTTCGGAGTGAAATGTGAAGAGTCGCAAGGCAGTTTAAATGGAGACGTCTGAGAGCAGCGTCTGGAGAAGCAGCCCCAGGCACCCTGAGGAGATGGAGCAGGGCAAGAGCAGCCCTGGCTCAGTGCAGCAGGAGCCAGCAGGGGCCACTGCAAGCTCACCATGCAGGGCTGCAGGCAGCCTGCTGGCACTTACCCACTGCCTCCCTGCTCAGCACACCCCTCGGGCATCTCACCTGCTAGGAACTCCTTAACAAGGCACACCGGAGAGTGCAGCCACACTGAACCAAGAGCCCAAGTATTAGGCAAGGTCATGGTGATGAAACAGGAGCAAAGTAAAGCCAAGAACTCAATCCTCAGTCCACAACCAGCTCACCCAGGGAATGCCCATCAAATCTAGACCCATTCTGCAGAGCAGCAGGGTCCACAGCCAGGCAGAGGTGTGCCTACCACAGAGACCAGCACCCCTCCAGCACAGCTCAGAAAGGCAGCAGCTCCTCCAGGCTGGGCTCAAACAGGGTCATGGGTCCATGGGTGGGAGCCGGGGGGTGGGGAGGTCACAGGTGAGACACAGGAGGATCGCCAGGGTGGGTTGGTGCCCACAGAGCACTGACAGTAAAGCAGACCTCACTTGTCACCTTGCAGCAGGGAGTGCCACAGGTGTCGTTGCTGTGCAACGTCCGGCAGCTGGGGGAGAGCAAAACCTGCCCCTGGAGGGGGCCTTGCTCGCTGGGAGGGGGAAGAGGAAGCAGAAGATCCATCCCCAGAGGTGCATCCCCTAGGATGATGTTTGAGGTAAGGATGGCAGCAGTCTGTGCACAGCAGAGCACATCCCTCTTTGGCAAACGCTGTCCTGCCAGTGTGGATTCCTGCTGTGACGTGGCCAGAGTGGTGCCAGGCTTGGCACTTCACACCCCTCCTGTGCTGTTATCTGCCAGCTTCAGCTCCAGGCTGCTTCACTGGGCAGGCCTCTGCCTTTCAAAAGATGTCTGCAGTTGTGAAACTTACTGTTGGAGCTGAAGGCTTGAAAGCTCAGTGCCCACCCTCGCAGCCCTGCTGAGCTGGCTGCAGAAGAGGGTCTGAGCAGACACCAGCTGCTCTGGGAGAGGAGCATCCAGCTCCTTGTCTGTGTCCCTCCAGGAACAGCTGGGCATTTACTGGTCAGATGTGGCTGCTACTTCTGCAAACACTTTTGCATACAATCCCACACCTGAGAAAGGATGAGAGAGCTGGGTTTGTTCAGCCTTGAGGAGAGAAAGCTTAGGGGTGACCTTATCACCATCTTCCAGTACATAAAGGGTGGCTCCTGGGATGGAGACTTCCTTTTTCCAAGGAGTCCCATGGAAAGGACAAGGGGTGATGGGGACAAGTTACTGCTGGGGAGATTCCCATTGGACTCCAGAAGAAAATGTCTCCTCATGAGAACAGTCAGACACTGGAATCACCTCCCAAGGGAGCAGTGGAGTCCTCTGCACTGGCCAGTTTTAGACTCAGCTCGGCAGGCTGCTGGGCCAGCTCGTCTTGACTGTTACCTAGAAAAGTTGGACCAGATGGTCCTTGGGGTCCCTTCCAACCTGGCACTCTGGGATTCTGTGAATAACTTTTGCATAGAATGTCACAGCTGAAGATGCTTCCACTGCTGCAGCTGCCAGAACCTGTGCTCTCCACACGAGCTGGCTGACCACGCCATGCAGCTTCCAGTCCTAAAGCCACTCCTGCAGCTGGCTGACCACCCAGCACCCAGTGGCCCGTGGTCTCCTGCTGAGCATTGCCTCCTGCATCCTGGGTCATTTCCAGTGTGTGACATAGAGTCACAGGGCTTTAGAGGGTGGAAGGGACCTCCAGAGATCATTGATTCCAATCTCCCTGCCAAATAAACAGGATCCCCTAGGGTAGTCCACACAGGAACTCATCCAGGCAGGTTTGGAAAGCCTCCAGAGAAGGAGGCTCCACAACCTCCCTGGATAGCCTGCTCCAATGCTCTGTCACCTTCACTGTAAAGAAGTTTCTCCCCATGACATGCAGAAGCTAGGACAACACCATCCCAGAGGCTGGATTTGCATTTCCAGTGAGCAGCTGCTTCAGATTCTTCACATGTAAGGACAAGCATCCTGCTTGGAACAAGGTATGGCCTGCAGGGCTGAGAATGACAGTTTCAGATGGATCAAATTCCAGACTGGAAGACACACCCTCCAAACAACTGCACAGGGAGGAATCTTTCCAGAACTTCAGCATCTCCTGAACAGCTGTTGCCTCCTTGGTGTTGCCTTACACAGGGACAGGCAACTTCAGTGGTGGCTTTGTACCTTGGTGTTCCATGTGCCTCCACTCTCAGATTCATAGAATCATAGAAGGGTTTGGGTTGAAAGAGACCTTCAAGATCATCCACTTCCAACCCCCTGCCATGGGCAGGAACACCTCCCACTAGCCCAGGGTGCTCAAGGCCTCATCCAACCTGGCCTTAAACACCTCCAGGAAGGGAGAATCTACAACCTCCTTGGGCAACCTGTGCCAGTGTCTCCTCACCCTCATTGTCAAGAATTTCTTCCTTGTCTCCACTCTCAATCTCCAATACATTGCCTCTCATTCTGTCATTCCCAGCCCTTGTCCAACGTCCCTCCTCAGCTCTCCTGTAGCCCCTTCAGGTACTGGAAGGCTGCTCTAAGGTCTCCACAGAGCCTGCTCTTCTCCAGGCTGTACAGCCCCAACTCTCCCAGCCTGTCCCCAAAGGGAGGTGCTCCAGCCCTCATCTGGCTTTGCTTTGCCCAAGCACTGCTATTCAGAAAGACATTCACATCTCCCCCACAGTGAGGCCAAATGTCACCCTTGTAACTCCCACGACCCGTTGGGTGGGTTGGGAGTGTGCTGGCCAGGCACTGGGAGGAGATGGAGCCCTTCAGTCAGAGATGTTCTTGTTCCACCCAGTGCCACTGAAATGCCACCGCCTCTGCCCTCCTGCTGCCACCCTGTGCTCACTGTGCTCCAGGACCCTCCTCAGAGGAGTCTGGGGCCTTGGGCAGCCGAGTGAGAAGACAAATGTGATCCATGCAACGAGACACTCAGGAGAGGACCATGGATGTGACCCTGTAAGTATGGGAATGTGTTTAATCTTGGGGGGCCTCACGAGACAGCTGGGTGCCTGGAGGGGTTCCTGGAGCTGGTGAGAGAAAAGCAGCATTAGGGAAGGACAGGAGTGGCCACAGCAAGCATCTGGGGCTGATCTTCAGCAGAGCTCCTTGTCAGAGATGAACTTTCCTAGGGGTGAGGAGTTTGAGGTCTCCTCAAATCAGACCCAAGGCAGAACCTCAGCGAGCCAGCCCATGCACTTCCTCCTGCTCTGTGCCCCTGGGAGGGCTTCAGGAGCAAAAGGAAAATGAAATGCCACGGATGCCTGCGGGCATCTGCTCTCCTGCCTGGGCAGATAGCTCAGGCAGCACAGAAACTAAGCAGCCACTTTTCTCTCTGAATGATTTGAAGGACACACTGAGGGCTGCTGCTTGCTCAGGCAGGCAGAATTTTCTCTGGAGAAGCCTCAGCTGGTGCTGTGTTTCTGCTGTTTTCCCAGCAGCTTGGTGCATCACTCCAGTTCCTGGTGCTTACAGCCCACCACCAAGAGTGTTCCACACAGAGCCATGGGGACACACACTGCCTGTGTGATCTGGTAGAGGTGATGCTACTCTGGCAGGGGGGTTGGACTGGATGAGCTTTGGAGGTCCCTTCCAGCCTCTGACATTCTGTGATTCTGTGACACAATGTGGGGAATGTCTGCCCTGCACACCCAGGAGCGTGGGCTGCAGGCACCATCCACTGCCCCTGCCCACCAGCTCTGTGAGCAAAGAGCTGCACTCTGCTGGCAGGGCTGAGGATCTGGGCTGCTTCTGGAACCACTGCAGTGGTAAAGTAGGCAGTGGCAGGGTAATTACATGCCCAGCATTAAGCTAATTTAGTGTTAGGAGGTTTTGGCTTCATAACTGTGACTCAGCATCAACTACTGAGGAGCAGGAATCCTTGTCTGAGTGTGGCGTCACCCCTAGAATGGGTTGGAAGGGACCTTTATGGGCACTTTGGTAGCACACAGTGTGACAGTGACACTCCAGAGGGGCAGTTTACTTCAGACTTTGGGTTTTAGTCATATCCTGCACTTTACACACGCACACACACACACACACACACACACACACACACACACAAATTGCTGCTGCTTCTCTTTTCAGAGCCCTTCTCTGAAGTTTGCCAGAGACTGGCCTGTGGTCAGGGCACCTCAGGGGCTGGGACTGTGCAAACTTTCAGAAGGTGAAATTCTGAGGGGAGAAAAAAAAAAGAGATCATATCTTTGGGACAGCTTGCCCAGAGATGTGGTGGAGGCCACATCCTTGGAGACATTCAAGGTCAAACTTGAAGGCCGTGGGAGGTCTGATCTAGTTGGAAGAGTCTCCTTCTCTATAGACTTTCAAGATGCACCTGGATGTGTTCCTGTGTGACCTGCCTGAGGTGATCCTGCTCTGGCAGGGGGGCTGGAATTGATGATCTTCAGAGGTCCTTTCCAACACCTCCCCTTCTGTGATTCTGTGATTCTCTGATTCTCTGTGCCTGCTGACTGCAGGGGGTTGGGCAGGATGACCTTCGAGGATCCCATTGCAACCTGATGCAATCTGTGAGTCTGTGAAGTCTGACTGGTTGGACAGCAACCAGCCCCTCCAGATCCAGGACTGATCTGCGGTGGAGCCAAGACATTTCCCATGTCTTCATGGGTGAAAATCCAGACTTGTGATATAAAATCTGTTGGAAACTGGGTCATTGCTGAAGGCTGCTTTATGATCTGGGACATCCTAGGGCGAGGAGAATGGGGAATCATAGAATCATAGAACCATAGAATCATAGAATCATAGAACCATAGAATGGTAAGGTTGGAAGGGACCTCAAGGATCATCTAATTCCAACCCCCTGCCATAGGCAGGGACACCTCCCACTAGCACAGGTCACTCAAGGCCTCATCCAACCTGGCCTTGAACACCTCCAGGGAGGGAGCAGCCACAACCTCCCTGGGCAACCTGTGCCAGTGTCTCACCACCCTCACTGCAAACAACTTCCTCCTAACATCCAGTCTAAATCTCCCCTCTGCCAGTTCAAACCCATTGCCCCTTGTCCTGTCCTTGCAAGACCTTGTCAATAATCCCTCCCCACCCTTCCTGTAGGCCCCCTTCAGATACTGGAAGCTTTGGGCTCAAGTGGTCCTGCAGCAGTGTGCAGGTGGAACCTTCTCATTTGTACACCATGGAAGGCAAGAGAAACAGTGCCAGGAGAGAGACCAGGCTGGTTTGCAAGGGCAGCTCTGACTGCAACAGAGGGCTTGATGGCAACAGCTTCAAATCAAAATTAGACCCTGAAGCTTTCCCTGAGCTCTCCCGCAAATCTCCCATGACCATTTGGTTGTGCAGAAGGGTTGTGAGAGGTCTTGGTTGTGGCTCTCAACCCAAAATGCAGGCTGAGGGGTTTGTGCCGTGAAGAAGCACAGATCCAGACATCTTGAAATCCATCTGAGGAAGCAATCTCCTGTGGTAAACCTGGGATTTGAAGAAAGCCTGGGTCTGGCTGCCTTGTGTGGAGCTAACAAGGGCTGTGTGAGCTGGCTGGGTGTGGTGAGGTGGGGATTTTCCTCCTGGCTGAAGCTGTCTGACTACAGCTCTTTTGGACAGGGCAGTTCCCTCTGGTCCTGCCCTTTGTAAGATTCCGTGGCTCCAGGCAACACAAACCCTTGTACAGCTTTCTAAAGCTCCCTGACATCAACTGAGTGACCTCATGGGTGCAGGTGATCAATGCCAAGCCATCATACATGGCTGAGCATGTTTCTGGTGCTTAGGTCACAGTGCCTGCTGAGGATAGAGTGACCTCTGCAAGCTGCTGTGCTTGCAGACAAAGGTCAGAATCTGGCAAGTTCCAGCTCATCAGGTGATGTCAAAGCCCAGAGCCTTCAGCACAGGCACAGCTGCTAACAGCAGCTCTGCTTCTCTTCTACCCCTTAAAAGACCTATGCCCCCCACAACTCACAGATGGGCTGTGGGAGGGCTGGTGGCCCCCGTTAGAGCCTTGCAGTGGACCTGTGCATTGCTCAACTAATTATCTGAGCTGATCATCTGTTTCCTAGCTTCCGGTTTCCATGCTTATCTGTGGTGTCTGCAAAACATGTCCTGGCACACAAGTGTTGCTGTTGGCACTTTGAGGTGATGACAGAAAATAATCTTGCTGAAGAATGGGAGGTCCTCTGCAGGCTAGATCCAGCTGGTTTCAGTTCCTCCATCGGTTGCTATGCTCTGAATGCAGTCTACTGGTGAGCTGAGGCTCAGCCTTTGCCTTGCAGCAGCTGGCTCAGGAAGGCCAGGAAGAATTTTGATTAGTTAGTTTGATTTGAGAAGTTAATGATCTGAAATTGTCCAGAAGCAGCTGCTGATAAGGAATCTTAGGGGGGTTCCTCCTCACTGTAAAGCAGAGAAGTGTGTTCTGAGCCCAGGTGTGTCCTGGTCTGCCTGTCAAAGCACTGCCCCTGCAGCCCAGCATCACCTTGCCACGGCCAGGCTGCCCTTTTCATCCTGTGCTACCAACACAGAACAGGAATCTCTTTCATTTCTCCTGCTGGAGATGTTCTTCTGGCTTTAGCAGACTGTTTGTTAATGATTTGAGGCCGAGTTACTAAACAGGTGAGCTCCAGCTTCCAATTATTTATTAACTTGCAATCATTTGAAAATTAATCATGCAAGGAGCCAGAAATGTAACAGAGCCTTTAAAGTCTGGGGGGATCATCCCATTCCCTGCCTGTTGTAAAGAGATCAGCATTACCCTTTCATTTAGGGGAGGAAATAGCCAGGTTGTGACTTGTTCTTAGCTTTCCAGGCATATAAACAATGTTTATTATGAAAGATGGGAGAAAAAAAAAAACCCAAACCAAAACAACCCTGCTCTGTGCATGATTTACTTGGAGTTTGCTGTAACTCATTCCTGCTGGGTGCCCTTAAAGCCTTCTCCCACATGTGCTATCTATTCCTAATCTGCTCTGACCAGGCTCCATAAAGAACTTATCAGGTATTTGTGTGACTCAAATGGGCTCAGAACTAGGACGTTGGTAGGAGCAGCTCAAGTGTGAGAGTGAAAACTAGAAGCACCCTGGCGCCATGGTCACCAGGCTAGTGTGAAAACCAACACAGCTGGTTTGGCTAGGAAGGAGAGCTCTGGCCACCAGGTTTTTACTGCTGTCTTGATGCTGAGATCCTTGCATGAGCCCAGGAAAGGTAAGGATTGGCTTTTAAAACTTGTACACTTTAAAGAAGCTATCTCTAAGCTTTCATTAAATTTCTGACCTTGAATTAATCTTGAAGAAACAAAACCTCAGTGGCTGGGAGTTGGGCTGAAGCTTGAGTTACACTGAAAGGCTGGCACCATGCTGCCCTGGTATAAGCTGATAATGTGGGGTTTAGATCTAAAAATACTCAGATACCTCCTGGAACCCAGCAGCTTTATGGGGTGAGTGTCCAGCAGGGGGGATACTTGTCAGGTTTGGTGTTACCGTGGTTGAGAGACTTGCAGGTGCCAGGCTGTGCTTAATGCCTAATCAGGCAGAGTGCTCCACGGTCTGAAGCTGTGACAGGAAAAATCCCACCTCTGGTTTTAAACAAACTGGGGAGCTTCGTGCCAACTTCAGAAGAGGTGGGGCAGCTCCAGGGCTTGAGCTTGGTTTGAAGCTCTAAGCTACCACAGCATAGAGCTTTTGTGCTGCTGTGAGCTGAGCAGAGAGATGGTGGTTGTCTCTTCCCTGTGTTCATGGAGAGTGAAATCCTCACTTCAGTATTTCTCAGGTGCAGAGCTGGAAACTGCAGGGCAAAGTGGAGTCCCAACATCAAGGGTGTGCTGTTGGGTGTCCTGCAGTGAGTCCAGCTCTTGGGAGGAGTGCACCAGAGGGGGATGATGTGGACAGGAGCTGGGTATTTATGGGTTTGCTTTGCTCTCTTCCTAGCATAAAGCTGTGTAAAGCAAAAATTATAAATGAATTGACATCCATTTTGGTGTGAGAAAGTGGCTTTGAAGGCAAAGTGTTCTTCCTGCTCTTATCTGTGGCCCAATAACTTCCAGTTTCAGGCTTAGTCTTGTGAATAAATTGCCTGCTCTGAATGGGTGGGCACAAAATCAGCTGGGTTGGAAGAGCCCTCTAAGCTCACCCAGCCCAACCTAGCACCCAGCCCCAGCCAATCAACCAGACCATGGCACTAAGTGCCCCATCCAGGCTTGGCTTGAACACCTCCAGGGACAGTGACTCCACCACCTCCCTGGGCAGCCCATTCCAATGCCAATCACTCTCTCTGGCAAGAACTTCTTCCTAACACCCAGCCTAGACCTCCCCTGGCACAGCTTGAGACTGTGTCCCCTTGTTCTGTCCCTAGGTGCCTGGCAGAAGAGCCCAACCCCACCTGGCTATTACCTCCCTTCAGGTAGCTGTAGAGAGCAATGAGGTCTGCCCTGAGCCTCCTCTTCTGCAGGCTGCACACCCCCAGCTCCCTCAGCCTCTCCTCACAGGGCTGTGCTCCAGGCCCCTCACCAGCCTTGCTGCCCTTCTCTGGACACCTTCCAGCACCTCAACATCTCTCTTGAATTGAGGGGCCCAGAACTGGACACAGCACTCAAGGTGTGGCCTGAGCAGTGCTGAGCACAGGGGCAGAATAACCTCCCTAGTCCTGCTGGCCAAAGAATGGGAGCTCGGATGGTGTGTGCTGGTCTGGGTGTTTTCTACCCCTTAAACATCTCCTTGTGCAAGAGCTGCTGAGCTGCAGTGCTCTCTGACAGACAACTCTTGCCCAGTGAGTAACAGTGATAAGGCTTGGCACAGATAAGCAAACCCTGGCTCTACAGCTGCACGGGCTGCAGTGCTGGAGCTGTGCTGTCACCATCTCTTGCTGCTCTAGAAACCCACACGTGTAGCCAGCCCTGGTTGTGGCTGGGCTGTTCACCAAGCACCCAAGGGTGCTGTGCACCTGGGAAAGGAGAACTGACTTTATCCTACGGGTTAGGGGAGAGCCGAGAGGATGTTTCGGGGTGTGCCCTGCCAGGCAGCGATTCCCAGCAGTCAGCAGGTTGCCTCTCCTCGTGGAGTTCGAGATGAAAGCGTTAAGCGGAGCCTCCCTGTAGGTGTGACCCTAGCTAAGGCAGCTCCTGTCAGCGCTGGAGGAGGGAAGGTGGGGAGGTAAATACTCCCGACCTGCACCGAGCTCTGGGAGTGTCCTGCCCTTCCAGCTCCAGCACGCTGCCGGCTCGGGGGCTTCCATGGAGTGGCAGAGTAGCTGACAGCCACTGCGGTGCTGTCATGTCTGCCCCAGGGCTCAGAGGAAGGGACCTAGAACTCCTGCTGGGGTGGGCAGGTGAGTGAGGCACAGCCAGAGCTGCTCTGCTGGCAGGGTGGGCACAGGGAGCTTCTCCTGCTGGGGTGGTGGGCAGGTGAGTGAGGCACAGCCAGAGCTGCTCTGCTGGCAGGGTGGGCACAGGGAGCTTCTCCTGCTGGGGTGGTGAGCAGGTGAGTGAGGCACAGCTGGAGCCTCTCTGGATGCTGTAGTGGCAGTGTCAGGAACCAGGTCCTGCACTCACCCAGGGCTCTGGGCAGGTTTCTCTGGGATAATCTGGGTGCTGGAGGGAAGGAGAAGCACTCAGTCAGGAACTCATCAGAAAGGTCCTCAGCCTGGGAGAGGCTTGTGTGAGGCTGTGGTGATTCACCTGGGCAGACAGTGGGGTAGGGGCACAAGCCTTGGCTGCCCTTCAGGCAGTCTCAGCCTGGTTTAGAGGTGACCTTGTCTGGCTTTGGCGGTAAAAGTGATCTTTGCCAAGGGCACTGAAGTGGAGAGTGACATGTGCTGGGGAGGAGGGGTGAGGAGGTGCTGGGGCTCGGTGTGAGCCCTACTCCAGCAGCACTGTGCCAAGGGAGGGAGCAGGTCTGAGTGCCCCTCCAGGCCTCGGGAAGTGCAGGGGCTGTGTTCCCAGAGGAACACCAACTCCCCTTTGGCTTGGCACAGCCTGTTCCCGGCGTGAGGGCAGCTAAAGACCCCTAACATCGTCCTGCTGGTACTCGGCTTCTGAGGGATGCCACAAGGCCTAGGCTCACTCTGCAGAAACAGATGTGGGTCTCAGCTTTTGCTGCATCCCAGACACTCCCGAGGGTGGAAATGACCTGAGTGTGTGTGGAGCGGTGCCTGCAGAGCTTTGTGCCGCGCAGTGCGTTGGGTGTGTGTGGAGAGGGCTGAGCTGATGCAGCTGAGCCTTGTGCTTTCTGCAGACAAGTTCTCACCATCCTGACTTGCCCTGGGCTTGGAGTGGCTTAGGGATTATGCCTCAGTGCTTCCCAAGGAAGTCCTTGGGGAGGTTTGAGGTTGTAGTGTCCCTGAGTGCTGGGAGCTCTGTACAGCTCGCTCTGCAGTTCCCTCCTTGATGGATGGATGCACCAGAAAGCACATCCAGGCTGCTGGATACAGATTGAGATGCTGCTTGGCTGCTCCTGCTGGGCTCAGCTCTGGGTGTTCCTCTCCTTCAGCTCTCCTCTGCAAATGCCTTTTTCACCCTTGTGTGAAAACCTGCCTGGCTGTTTGCTTCTGCCTTTGCTTTGTCCTTCCCTTGCTGTCCTGTCCCTGGAAGATCTCTGTCCTTAAATGAGTCCTCTCCTCTGCCTCTCCACAAAGACTTGTTCTTGGAAAAGTGTATTTCAGGTAAGACACAGATCTGACAGGAAGGTCAAGTTCACTCCCTGTGAGCTGTGTTGTGTGCCCTGATGTGAGTCTTGCAGCTTTGAGGCTGTGCAGTGCTCTTGCCTCTTCCTCAGCTTCTCCAACAGTTGCAGTCTTCCTTGTTGCTCATTTTGCACCAGCCCCACTTATTTATTCCTGTCTTTCCCTTCTGCTTCTTTGCTCTCCTTCCCAAAGTATTCCAGGCTTCAGTCAGTTTTTCCTCCAAATGTTAAGTTTCTTCTTAGTTAAGTCTCAGGTCAGCCAAGGTCCTACTTTCAAGGCCTTACCTGAGGGAGTTGTGCAGTTCTGATCCAGTTTAATGTAATGTAAGGAAGATCCTGCCTGGCAGCAGGCAAGTCAGGAGATGGCTTTGAATGTGTGTCCACAGCCATACATTATTGGGAGGGCTGGGAAATGAGCACATTTGAGCTCAAATTCAAGGAGAAAATGGGGAAAAGAAAGAACAACCCACACTTCTGTTTACCTTCTGAAAAGAAGAGGGAAGTGGCACAGACAGCAATAAAATACTAGGAGGTGGCAGAAAATGTGGCAGCTTGGTGGCTTTATGGAGTGCCAGGGTAAATAGCCCATCAGGAATGGTGCCAGGTCGTTGTGCTGGGGAAGTCACTGCCTGGTCTCAGGGCTAACTGAAGTGAGGGCTGGCAGAAGATCAGGGTGCATGGAGAAGGGGTTTGCCTCTAGGCTGAGGCATACTGCTGCATGTCCTGTGCAGAGCTGGTCACACAACTGAGGAAGATGCAACAAGCATTTGTGCTTCTGCAGCAGCTGTAGAGAACAGGCCAGTCTGACCTGGCACTGAGAGGGGGAGCAGGGAGAGATGTGGGTGAAAAATTGCTCCTCAAGTGCTGCCAAAAACAAGCCGGAGCGGCACCCAAGATGGACTCAAGGTTCTGAAAGCAAACAACTTACTCAGGGTGTAACAAAGCAGCAGCTGAATGCTGCTCTCTTCTGTGTAAAGATCACTGCTCTCAGGCTGCAGAGATCAGCTCTTTCTCTGGCATCAATCCCTTTAAGGTCAAACTCTGCTGAAGGGAACACAACCAGGAGCAGTGAAGCGCTGCTGGGGCTCTGGTTTAAGAGTGGTGACTTTGTGCTGGGGCATATGGCTCAGTGGCAGTGGTGGGCCTGGGGGCTCTAGCTGAGTGGTTAGACCTCATCTCAAGGGGCTCTTCCAACCTGAGCAGTTCCACGGTTCTGTCTGCTGCTGGTGAGGTGTTTCCTGGCAGAGGGGGAAGCTGGAGTGGCTGCCCAGTGGCTGCCCAGTGCCAAGGTCCATCAGCTTCTCTGCATCTCTTACACTGGCACAGGGAGCTGATCCAAGTGGGGGTATTAGTCAGTCACACCCCATGGGATTTCAAGGTGTGGCTGCTGGTTCCTGAGCTCATTTGGGAGGCAAAGGAATGACACCATCCCACTGGGCTGCAGCAGTCTCTCCCTTGTATACAAACCCATCTCCGTGCAGGTGTGCTTTTGTCTTGGTGGATGTCACCCAAAAGCATGGAGCCTTTGTGGGNCCTCCTCAAGCTTCAATCCGTTCTCCCTCCTCCTGTCACGTCAAGCCCTTGTCAAAATATCTTCCTCTAAAGGTGATGCAGTTTTGTGCCAACCTTCTCTTTCTGACCTTGGATGGATTCTAAGGCATGGGTTCATCTCCTCCCCACAGGTGTGATGCCACTTTTGGGGCTAAGGCTCAGTGTTGTGAGCGTAGTGTCGGTTGTCAATCAGGAGTCTGAGTTCCTTCAGCTGCTTTCCTCAGCCTGCCTTTTCTTCTAGTACCTGAGGGGCAGAGAGGGTAGCCAAGGCTCCATCATTAAGCTCATTGAAGGAGTCTCCTGAGTCTGGCTTGCTGCCTACCCGGAGTGCTGGGCTGACTGTGTGGAGATCTGTAAATTATACTGCTGCATCACTTTAATTGCAGCCTTGCTCTCAGCTGCTTGCTCTCTCTGCGTGCTGCAGGACACTGCCAATGAGCAGCACTTGCTCAGTTTTACAAACCTGGCTGAGGGTGGTTTGCTGAGTCACTTCTTTTGAGGTGACCCTGGGCCATGCTCTGTCCATAATTAGCAGATGAGTCCTAAGCAGTTAATGGGTTGCAGTCAAACCAGTGGAGCATAACTGGAGTTGTGGAGTTGTCCTAATAGTACTTGAGACTTGAGTCCTGGTGTGTGCAGTACCTGGGATTGGAGGTGCTTGATGGGAATGGCTCAGGGCTTTTTTTAATGGGAATGGGGAACACCTGGGTGGTAATAGAGACAGAGGAGTTAAAACAAGGCATCACTGGCCCTTAGCTTGGGAGTCCCAGCCCAGTCCACTTGGCAAGCTGAGGCTTGGTTGTGTCCCTTAGAGACATTACTGGGTGTAATTTTATTTAACCTTCTCTTTAGATTCATTTCTGCTGAATAAATGAAGAAAGTGACTATGAAAGCACAGCATCTGCCTCCCCTTTCCATCAATGAGGAGAAGTTCCTAACCAGGTAAAGTAATAATCAGGCCCCGAGATTTGATGGCTTTGCTGCTTGCTTTCAAGTTACTCCCTATTTACTCATTGCCAGGGGACCCCTCTAGAGCTGAGCCCAGTGATGCAGCTCTGCTGGAGCTGTCCCTTTTGTGCTGCTGCTGATCTGGGGCACAGTGCTGCTGGCAGAGCTGCTTAACCTCTATGACCTTCCATACACGTGGCATACAGAGCATTTGGAGTGTCCCAGATGAAGGAATGGCTCTGGGGGTTTGTTCCTTTGTTTGCTGGCCTGTTAGTGAAGCCCTGACTGAGGGCCTCTTGCACCACAGCCATGGGTTCAAGTGCTGCTCAAGTTTCTCTGCTTTGCAAAAACCCAAGGGTTTCAAGGATCCCTGACATTCCACATGCACTCAAGCTTGCTTCCAGTGCAGCTCCCAGGCTCTTGTCCCTCAGCTCTACCCTGGATCTGTGTTCTGTTCCTCCTCTTCCAGTTGTGTCATGCAAACCTGCTGATGTGGCAAGCCTGCAGGTGGGAATTGCACAATGGCTGGCTCAGAAGGCTGACCAAAGCATGTGGGATTATTTGGCTGGCTGAGCTATTGTGTCTTGAAGCATAAATATCTGTGGATAAATGCCTAGGGCCTGGGTAGAGGAGTACAGAGGTGAATTGTCCTGGGTTAGTCTTTCAAGTGGACCTGTTCTGGGCTCTGGTTTACCACACTTGACCTTGTGCCTNTTTTTTTTTTTAATTTTTTTCAGGGATGCAGCACTGTTAGAAACCCCAGCTGCTCACCTGAAGCTCATTTGGGCAGTGCACTTGGGCTTTAGAGGTGGTGAAAACTTCCTGTGGGCTTGGGAGGTGAAGATAGACTACAGAATGGACTGGGTTGGGAGGGACCTCCAGAGGTCCTGGGGTGGACTGGGTTGGGTTGGGAGGGACCTCCAGAGGTCCTGGGGTGGACTGGGTTGGGTTGGCAGGGACCTCCAGAGTCTCCCCACCCTTACTCTCAAGAATCTCTTCCTAATCTCCAGTCTAAGTCTCCCCTC
>WBNM01030812.1:8915-36198 GCA_013399055.1 Ramphastos sulfuratus | reverse complement strand
GGCTCAGGGCTTTTTTTAATGGGAATGGGGAACACCTGGGTGGTAATAGAGACAGAGGAGTTAAAACAAGGCATCACTGGCCCTTAGCTTGGGAGTCCCAGCCCAGTCCACTTGGCAAGCTGAGGCTTGGTTGTGTCCCTTAGAGACATTACTGGGTGTAATTTTATTTAACCTTCTCTTTAGATTCATTTCTGCTGAATAAATGAAGAAAGTGACTATGAAAGCACAGCATCTGCCTCCCCTTTCCATCAATGAGGAGAAGTTCCTAACCAGGTAAAGTAATAATCAGGCCCCGAGATTTGATGGCTTTGCTGCTTGCTTTCAAGTTACTCCCTATTTACTCATTGCCAGGGGACCCCTCTAGAGCTGAGCCCAGTGATGCAGCTCTGCTGGAGCTGTCCCTTTTGTGCTGCTGCTGATCTGGGGCACAGTGCTGCTGGCAGAGCTGCTTAACCTCTATGACCTTCCATACACGTGGCATACAGAGCATTTGGAGTGTCCCAGATGAAGGAATGGCTCTGGGGGTTTGTTCCTTTGTTTGCTGGCCTGTTAGTGAAGCCCTGACTGAGGGCCTCTTGCACCACAGCCATGGGTTCAAGTGCTGCTCAAGTTTCTCTGCTTTGCAAAAACCCAAGGGTTTCAAGGATCCCTGACATTCCACATGCACTCAAGCTTGCTTCCAGTGCAGCTCCCAGGCTCTTGTCCCTCAGCTCTACCCTGGATCTGTGTTCTGTTCCTCCTCTTCCAGTTGTGTCATGCAAACCTGCTGATGTGGCAAGCCTGCAGGTGGGAATTGCACAATGGCTGGCTCAGAAGGCTGACCAAAGCATGTGGGATTATTTGGCTGGCTGAGCTATTGTGTCTTGAAGCATAAATATCTGTGGATAAATGCCTAGGGCCTGGGTAGAGGAGTACAGAGGTGAATTGTCCTGGGTTAGTCTTTCAAGTGGACCTGTTCTGGGCTCTGGTTTACCACACTTGACCTTGTGCCTCCCTTCTGTCCTGCCTGTGTTCCTGGAGAAAGTGGTGAACCTGCAGTCAGTGCTACCTTTGGGGGTCATTTCTAGGTTGTCCTACCAGTTCCTTAGCTTTGGCCTCCATGAGCAGCTCTGTTTGGTTGTGGTCACTTGAGGAGCAGCCTTACAGCAGAGCTGCTGAGCTCTGGAGGTGTGGGCATCTGCCTCTTGGTTTGGGCAGGCTTTGGGCACCCCTGGTGCAGATGTGCTCCAGCAAGGCAGTGAGAGGCTGGGGCAGGTCTTCTTCCTGTGTGGGGCTACAAAGGCAAAGGATTTTCTTTTCTAGCGTCTCTAGTACACAAAGGCACATCAGTGAGAGCTGCTGTTACATCTCTCCTCAGGGCTGTTCTCCTTGTGGTGTGGTTTGTCACTGTTGGCTGCCCTGATGCAAGAGTGAAACTTAGGGGATTTTTTTGTGCAGACTTCTGTGGAAGTGCCTGGGAAGTTTTTCTAGACGAGGCAAAGAAACCAAGTTCCAAAATCTTCAGAGCTGTCTCTGAGAGAAGGAACCTGCCTCAGAGAGAACCCTCACCACATCACTTGGTGCTTTGTTTTCCCTCTGCAGCCAGCACAGACTGATTGGATGGGCTTCAGTGTGATCCAAGTCCTTATTTATTCCTAATCCATCTTCAGGGAACTGATCCCCCCAACTCCTTACCTGGAAGCAGTTTGCACAGTAGCAGCTGTCAACAGAATGATTGCCGAAGGCTTTAAGCCGCACGGTGCCAAAGGAGTCCTGCTCTGAGCACCTTGCAAGCAGGGTCAGTGGGTCTGCCACAGCCTGGGTCAAGCAAAACCACAGCCCTCTTAGCTGGCTGTTAATCTGCTTTTGCATCTGGGTGAGGCCTGTGCCCAGGATGTGTTTCATCTTGCTTCCTTTAGCCAGCATGATCCAAACTTCACTGGGACCTGGTTCACATCAGTTAAACTTTTGGTGGGATGAGCTGAACACAATCCCTGGCTCAGGAGGCACAGCCTGTGGAGAGCTGTTCCAGCACAGGGGAAGCAAAACCTTTCACCAGTCGTAATACAAGGAGTGAAGAGGCCAGGAACTTGAAGTGAATGTGAAAAATGCTGCTTTGGAGCCCAGGAAGCCACTTCAAAACATCTGGGGTAGGGGAGCTGCAGGTTAACCAAGTGAATAATTCACTTCCAGAGCGGTGGAAGGGAACGCGGTTAGCTGGAGTGGTGCAGCCCTTGTCCTGGTGTTACCTGCTGCTGTGTGAGGTTCCTCTGCACCTACCCCTGGCATCAGGTGGTGCTCTCTGCACATCGTCTTGGGCCACAGACTCCTGCACCCCCAGCATTTGTTTCTGTGAGCTTGGTGAGCTGACTGAAACCGTTGAATGCCCTTTCAGCTGAGCATCGCTCCCCTGGGGTTTGGTGGTCATGAGCAGTGCTGAAAGTGACATCCTGGGGTTGGGGTGGGGGTTTGGTTTGGTTTGACTTAAAATTGGTGTAGGAGTTGTACCTTCTGGTGGGCCAGAACAGCTTGAGTAGGTCCCTGGAACTCACACTGAGGAGTCTGCAGAGGCTGCTGAGCTGTGGGGCAGCTGTCAGTGTCTCATACCAGACAAACCCAGACATTGTTTGGAAACAAACTCGGTGTCTTCACCCTCCACTGCAGGACTGCTGTGAACTTTTGCTGTTAGTCACCTCCTCTGGTGCTCGGATTGTCCATGGGGAAGAATCCAGGCACTGCTGTGTAACTGTTCCCCATGCTTCACTACCTGTGCTGGTGTGAATTGCTGCCTTGAATGACAGGCTCAGTGTTCTAAATGGTGTGAAGTGCAGTTCCATGCCCACCTCCTTGTGCTGGTGACTTCTTAGAGCTGAGTGGGGGCCAGCAGCTGCTCAGCAGTAGCCAGAAGGTGCTTTTCCACAGCTCTAAAGCAATCCACCCCCAGCCTGTGCTTCTGCACTGTGGCATTTATGGTTTCCTGTTGCCAGGAAGGGCTGCGTGGGCAGGTCAGTTGTGGGGCTGTGCACATCTGTTAGCTCAGGTGGGAGTGGTGTTTGCATGGCTGAGGGCTGGGCTTGCCCTGCACCCTGCCTCCAGCCTGCTGGGATGCTGCTGCAGCTCTGCACACCCAGGGTTCCAGGATCTTGGGTGGCCCAAGCTCTGCTGGCATTTCCCAGGAGGTTTGGAAATTGCAGTCAAAATGCAGTAACTGAAGTTCTTTCTTGCCAAATGGAGGAGGAGGAGGCTGTGACCTCCCTGTGTGGTGCCTCTGATTTGGTTGTTTTGAAATCCCAGCACATTTGAGATTTCAGGGCAGATTGAGGCTGCAGATTAGGAAGAAATTCCTGACAGTGAGGGTGGGGAGACACTGAGACAGGTTGCTCAGGGAGGTTGTGGATGTTCTCTCCCTGGAGGTGTTCAAGGCCAGGTTGGATGAGGCCTTGAGCAACCTGGGCTGGTGGGGTGTCTCTGCCCATGGCAGGGGGTTGGAACTGGATGGTCTTGAAGGTCCCTTCCAACCCAACCCATTCTATGAATCTGTGTTTGCTGTCTGTTGGCAGAGGTTACAGAATCGGTCAGGCTGGAAAAGACCTTTGGTCTTTTGAATGTTCTCCTTATTTCCATCCCTTCACCTCTGAGCAAAGACTTAGTGCAAAGCTGGACACTGAGATGTGTTGCCTGGACGTGCTGTAGCTGTTCTGAAATGAGATCTGAAAACCCTCTTGTGTTACATCTCAGTGTAACAAACAGAAGCAAGCTGCAGCCCTGGTGCTTGGGAGGGTTGTTCCTGTTTGCTTCTCCCTGCTGACTGCAACCAGTCCAAAGTACAGAGCTGTTCTGGGGCAGTGTCACTAATTAGTCATGGTCTGGTGTGACTTTAATGTCCTCTGTGTATCAGGCCTTTAAAAAAAGCACCCAACTACCATCCCAGTGTCCTGACAAAATTCCCCTCCTGGAGGCTAAGGTATGGACTCTCACCCTGCCCAGGGATGCTGAGTCTCACACATCTCCTGCTGCTAGCACCTGGCTCTTCATGCCAGGTGGGAATTCTTTCTGACCCCTTCTGCTCTGATCTCTTGCAGAGAGCAGCTCAATTCTCTTCTGAAGACTTACAACTCCTACTATTCTGATCAGGAAAACCTGCAACTGTCACATAATCAGGTAAGGATCATAGGAACATGGAGTAGTTCTGGCTGGAAAAGCCCTCCAAGATCATTCAGTCCAGCTACTAAACCCTGTCCCCAAGTGCCATGGCCATAGGTTTTTTGAGCCCCTCCAGGGATGGGGACTCCACCACCTCCCTGCACAGCCTGTGCCAATCCCTGACCACCCTTGCAGCAAAGAAGTTTTTCCTCATCTCCAGCCTGGCACAATTCCAGGCCATTTCCTCTCCTTCTGTCACCAGATCCTGGGGACAGGAGACCAACTCTCACCGCTCTGCAACCTCCTTGCAAGGAGTTGTAGAGAGCACCGAGGTCTCCCCTCAGACTCCTCTTCTGCAGACTAACTCCAGTTCCCTCAGCTGCTTCTCTCCAGACCCTTCAGCTTTTTATCTCTTCTGACCATCAAGCAGAGTGGTTTCATTAACTGCTGCTTCCTCCTCGACCAGCAGCTGTTCTGCCCCTTCACCACCACCTTGGCACCCTGCCTGCAGCAGACCTGTTTGTCTGAGTAGAGCAGACAGGGTTTGACTCTTAAGTGTGTGAGGCTGTGGGTATGGTGGCTGGAAAGCCTCCTGGTCAGAGCCGGGCTAATACTGACAGCAGATCAGGTCAGCTGAGGCTTTAGCAAGAGCTGAGGTGTGGAGATGACAAAGGCTCTCAAGTGACCTGTTCTCGATCTGGGTTGGCCTCTTATTGTCTCCCGTTGAGGGCAAATCTGTTACTCGGTGGTCACTGAGTGCTGCTGCTTCACTCCCTGGTCCTTTGTTGCAGCTAGAAGGAGGCAAACCATTTATTGAAGGGATCTTGTCCATCTCCTGGGGGGTCTGGCACCCCATCAGACTGAAGATCCAGGATGAGAAGCAGCTTCCCTCTTTTGTCACCCTGAAGGCAGCAGAGGGCGTGGGTCTGTTCCCTGCTAAAAGGTAACGTGGGGGCTGCCGGCAGTGCCGCTCTGAGCTGTGGGGTGAACTCTGCCAGCAGGGCAGTGAAGCTGAGGTCAGTCTTCCTTTTGCTGCTGAAACCGGGTGGGGGAGGGGGATGTAACCTGCTTGGCCAAGGAGCACAGACTGGTGGGGGTTGGAAGGCACCTCTGGAAATCGTCCAGTCTAACCCCCTGCTAAAGTAGGGTCACACAGGAGCGCATCCAGGTGGATCTTGAAAGCCTTTTGAGAGGGAGACTCCACAACCTCTTCGAGCAGCCTTGCCATTAAGTGTCTCCTCATGGTGAGGTGGAACCTTCTGGGTCCCAGCTTGCATGTTTTGTTTCTTGCCCTGTCACTGGGCACCACCCATAAGAGCCTGGCATCTTCACTTTGATACCCACTCCTCAGATACTTTTAGACATTGATTAGGTCCCCTCTCAGCCTTCTCCTCTCCAGGCTCAAGAACTCAAGTCAGGGGCAGATCTGGTTCTTTGCCTTGACCACATCTGCTGGTGCAGAGCACATGTGGCCTGCAGGGCAGGGGCAGGCTACTGGGTCAAGCTGTGCTTTGCATTTTGATTTCTGGTGTCTGGAGATCTGGATCTTGAGTAAGCAGGAACTCAGTCAGCTGGAGCTGCCCTGACATGCCTTCAGGTATGTGGAGCAGCTCCAGAGCTTGAGCTTAGGTGAACTTTGCCATGCATGGAACACAACCAAGAGCCTTGGCACTTGTGTTGCAGCTGGGTGAATCTCATTTGCAGTGGGCGTAGGACATGGATCAGTGACATTTCCTACCACTGGGGTTCTTCTTTCAGCAGTGACTGGCCTCAGGCTCCCCTGGGGAGGTGCTACAGTGGGTTGTGGGGGTATTGGCATCAAGCTGAGGCTGAAACCAGGCTGGGTTAATTTCTTGTTCTGGTACAGAACTGGTTTGGACAGCACAGCACTGGAGGGGCAGTGTGGTGACTTAAGGTGAGGGTGGTGAGACACTTGAACAGGTTGCCCAGGGAGGTTGTGGATGCCCCCTGCCTGGAGGTGTTCAAGGCCAGGTTGGATGAGGGCTCGAGCAACCTGAGCTAGTGGGAGGTGTCCCTGCCCATAGCAGGGGGTTGGAATTGGATGATCTTCGAGGTGAACAAGGGTGAGAACTGTATGAAGCCTGGAAATCCCTGAGCTGATGAGCAGCCCTCAGCTGTGGCTGTGTTTGATATCTCAGGGGCATGACACGCTGGAGAGAGTTTGATGACCTGCATCACATCAGTGGGGACACATTGAAGTCTGCTGAGGAAGAGCCAGGCCTGGAGACAAGTGAGTGCTGCTGCCCTTCTGCTCACCCGGCCGTGCTGTCTGCCCTCGGCTCCTCTCCCTTCACACCAAAGACTCCTGCCCCCCTCACCAGCACCCCCCAGGAGAGCAGCCCCAGCAGACCTGATTGAGTTTGGTTTCTCCAGACCACCCTTGCTACCAAAGCCTGACACTGCAGCCCCAGAACCAGCAGGACCAGGACTGTGCCACCCTGCCCAGGGCCCGCAGTGAGGTGGCTGTGGTGCGCAGGAGGAGCAGGATGCCCACCATAGCCAGGAGAGAAGAGGAGACTCACAGGTTCTCAATCAATGGCCACTTCTACAACTATGAGGTAAGGAGGGTCCTGCTGTGTGCTGGCAAACCCAACAGCTGTGCTGGCTGCCAGCCACCGAGGACGGTCCTCATGCTCTGCTGGTTTGTTCCTAGACCTCAGTTTTCACTCCAGCTTTTGGGTCAGAAACCAAGATAAGGATCAACAGCCAGATGAGGACCAGACAGGTCATAGAGCAGCTGCTGAGGAAGTTCAAGGTAACTCCTCCTGTGGTAACTCTTGCTTCCTAAACAGAGGTGTTCAAAGCCAGGTTGGAGAGGGCTTGGGGGCTTGGAATAGCCTGGTCTGATGGGAGGCATCCCTGCCTGTGGCAGTGAGGTTGGAACTGGATGGTTTTTAAGGTCCCTTCCAACCCAGACCATCCTGTGAGTCTGCTTGCAGGAGTTAAGTGCAGCTCTTCTGGGAATGGTAGCTGGAGTATAGTGGGAGAGGATGGTGCCCACCATAGAAAAGGCCATCTGGGCTGGCTTTAGACCTGCTGTGAAAAGCTTGTAAAATAGAGAGGTCACCTTGGGTGTGTAGAAGAAACACTCCCGGGAGAGAGAAATGGAGACTTAGCTTGGCTATTAACAATTTCCTCACTGCAAGAGTGGTCAGGGATTGGCACAGGCTACCCGGGGAGGTGGTGGAGTCCCCGTCCCTGCAGGTGTTCAAGACTCGTGTGGCCGTGGCACTCGGGGGCACGGTTTGGTGGCCGCGGTGGTGCTGAGTGGGTGGTTGGACTCGGTGACCTGGCAGAGCTTTCCCCACCCGAACCGTTCCGTGACTCCGAGGCCGGCGTGGGGCGCCTGACGCCATGTCCGTGCTTCCTTCTAGTGGCAGCTGTCGGCAACTGCGCTCTGCTCAAGCGGAGCCGCTCTGCCTCCGCCCGAGGTGTTCTGATCCACCCGGGCGCACGGAAGGCTCTAGAAAGCCAGAAGTAGTGCTTGGGATCGCTAGGACTGGTGAGAAGCAGTTGAGGGAACTGGAGGTGTTCACCCTGCAGGAGAGGAGGCTGAGGAGAGGCCTCATTGCTCTGTACAGCTCTCTGAGAGGAGGCTGCAGTGAGATGGGGTTGGGCTCTGCTCTCTAGTAGCAGGTGATGGAAGAAAGAGGCAATGGCCTGAAATTGTGCTGGAGGGAGTTAGATTGGAGATGAGGAACAATTTCATTGCTGCAAGAGTCGTCAGGGATTGGCACTGGCTGCCTGGGGAGGTGGTGGAGCCCCCATCCCTGGAGGTGTTCAAGAAACCTGTGGCCATGGCACCTGGGAAGAGGGTTTGGTGGCCATGGTGGTGCTGGGTTGGACACTTAGAAGCCGTTTCCAACTCAAGCAGCTCTACAAGTCTGTGCAATCCAGTGCCTTTTAGCTCCTCCCCAGGCAGGACCTCACTCAGGCCTCGGTCTGAGTGGCGAAGCAGAGCACAGCTGGTAGCAGCAGTGTGCTGGGGCAGGGTAGTGACTAACTCCTGTTTGTGTCTGGCAGATAGAGAACAGCCCCCAGGAGTTCGCACTCTACATCGTCCACGCCTCAGGAGGTGAGCTGGGCCCTGCTGCGGGCTCACAGCCCTGGGCATTGTGTGGGACTCACCACAGCCTGGAGCTGGCCTGGTCTGCACGCTGTGAGCATGGAGGGGCTCTTGTGGAGACCTTTCTCCTGCAGTCAAAGCCCGTTGGAGATGCCACTCTGACTGTGGTGCCAGGCTGCTGCTGCAGTGCTGTGGAGCGTTTGCACTGACACTTTGGGTGGTGGTCCTGGGTCCCAGGTACCCAACGTGAAGCACTCATCTGCCAGAGCAAACACTTCCTTCTGCAACAGCTGACTCCTGGCTTCTTAAGGAGGAAAGAAAAAAGATCTCTGCTAAATGGAAGAGCTGAAGGGATGAGGGAGAGAACCTGTAGGCATGGACCTGACCTGGCACATTAGAGGGCTGAAGACTCTGNGGAGGAGGCCTTGAGTGAGCTGTGCTAGTGGGAGGTGTCCCTGCCTATGGCAGGGGGTTGGAACTAGATGATCCTTGAGGTCCCTTCCAACCTTACCATTCTATGATTTTTTGGTTTGAGGAGTGGGTCAATCCTGGGCTCAATCCCTTAAACACAGTTGTGTGTTCTGAGCATTGTAATGATTCTTGTCCCTGCCAGAGAAGAAGCAACTGAGGAGTGCAGACATTCCCCTCCTACACAGGCTTCTGCAGGGGCCCTCGGACAAGGTGGCCAAGTTCTTCCTGATGGACAGGGACGTGGAGGAGATCAGCAGTGATGTAGGTCTGCCCCACCTCCAGGAGCTCAGTGGCTTTCCCAGTTCCTGCAGCTGCTGATGTGTGCTTCTCGTCCCGGCAGGTGGCTCAGTACCTCCGGTTCCACCTTCCCTTCTTGGAATCCATCCTGCGCAGGATAGATGAAGAGGAGCAGCAGGAGATCCAACAGACAGTTGCAAGGTAAATGGGAGTGGGATAAGTGGGGTTGCTTCGGGTCCGGGAGAGCATGTCCAGGGGCGGGTTGGTGGCAGGGCACAGGTAGAACACTGCTCTGCCTGCTCAGGTGAAACTCTATGCCCAGTTCTTACTGTGCCTTCTCACTTGATGTCCCCTCCCTGGAGGTGTTCATAGGCCAGGCTGGGTGGGGCCTTGAGCATCCTGGGCTAGTGGGAGGTGTCCCTGTGGAACCAGATGCTGTTTAGGGTCCCTACCCAACCAAACCATTCTGACTCTGAGAGCAGCAAGTTAGGATTCGGGTTGAGTTTTTGCAGGTTTCTGTGTTAGTTAAGGACATTCCCTCTTTCCCCTGACCTCACTCACCTCAGATCTCTCCACCTCAGATACCTGAAGGAGAAGACCATAATTTGCCAGCACCTTCGCAGCCTAACTGCTAAGAAAACAGAGACCACTGTCTGACCTCAGCAGCCTGCTGGAGAGCTCCATCTGCTGCCTTGCCCGAGGGAAGTTTGTCTGTGTCCACGCCGCGGCTGAGGAGCACTTCAAGCACAGTGCTCAGAATGCTGAAGCTTCTCCTGATAACTACACAGCCCACTCAGAGCCCACTGCTCCTCAGCTCTGGAATACAGGCTGGGAACCACCCAAGAAGAGACACTAAATCTTCTAAGGCAGATGCTGAACCTAGCATAAAGCTTGGAGAAGCAATCCCCTGAAGACCACAAGGCCCCCCTGATGTAGAAGCCACCACCCGGGAGCCCTGTCCAAGGGGACATTTCCATAGGCAGTGTTCATTTCACAGCAAACAGGGACATGGACTGGGTGGGCTTCCTTCTGCTAGGGACACCTTGGCTTGTGTTAGGAGCAAGCTTTCCAGCAGAGCTAAGTGGCCAGAGGTACTTGTGTCCAAGACTGCACTTAGGTGCTCACCTGGCTTCAAACAAACACCTGTGCAAGAGCCTCAAGCCTCACTGGCTCCAGCCCAGGAGATGCTCAACGTGCTTAGGCTTTGAGCTACCACCAGAGAAACAGGAATGGAGAGTTGCCCCTTAGCAGCTCCTCAGCACTCACTCCAAGGTGGGAGGGAGTTCAGGTACGTCGATGCTGCTGGCCCTGCTCCTGGAGGCCCCTTGGTGTTAGGAGCAAGATTCTGTGGAGTTTTGTTGCTGGTTTCTGTTCACTGTTGGGAATGCTCTGTGGAGAGGCTGAAGCTCGCAGCTGTGCTGGGCTTAGCTTGGGCAGGGGCTTTGGTGCAGGCTGGCCCCAGCAGTGTGCAGTAGCTCAGCTCCTGCCTGCCTGCCTGAGGTGTGCCCAATTTAAAGCTGATGTTGTAGAGATGTAAATAAAGCCACTCTGGTAGTTTGCCTTTTTTACCTGGTGTCTTGTGCTTCACCTCTGCTACCTTTTGGCTTCATGGGTAAGAAACACTAACAGGAAATTGGGGCAGCAAAGGCCTCCAGTACCTGAAGGGGGGGCACAAGAAAGTTGGAGAGGACCTTTTTACAAGGGCTTGTAGTGCAAAGGATGAGAGGCAATGGATTGGAGCTGGAAGAGGAGAGATTGAGACTAGAGATGAGGAAGAAGCTCTTTCCAGTGAGAGTGGTGAGACACTGGCACAAGCTGCCCAGGAAGGCTGTGGCTTCCCCCTCCCTGGAGGTGTTCAAGGCCAGGTTGGATGGGACCTTGAGCAAGCTGGGCAGGTGGGAGGTGTCCCTGCCCATGGCTCGGGAGTTGGAACTGGATGATTTGAAGGTCCCTTCCAACCCATTCTAGGAGTCAATGAAAACATTGCCTGGAAATCATGTGGAATAAATCCAGCAGGAAAAGCTTCAGCCTGCCTGGGCTGGTGTTAGTGGAGGAGCTGTGACTCCTGGGTCTGAGATGAAGAAATCAGTACACAGGAGGTGTTCTCCTGGCCTCTGCACAGTTGCTAAGCAGTCATTTTTGCCACCCTCTGAGGCTGAATACTTGAATTTCTGCTTGTCCTGCTGAGCTTGGGACTGTGAGGTGCTGGGAAATTGCTATGGAAGGTAGCCCAAAGTCTGCTGGGGTTGGAGGGCAGTGGGATGAAGCTGGGCCTTGCTGGCTGTCAGCTGGCTGAGTGGCTGAGTTGTGAGACACAAGCACAGGGCAGGGTTTATTCCAAGGCAGCCCTGGATGCTCAAGGTAACGCAGCAAGGAGGACCAGAGGAAGGAGGCTGCTGGGGTGTCAGAAGTCAGCAACTGGAGTGTCTGCCTCACCTGAGCTGGTGCTGTGCCATCAGCTCTGGGCTGCCATACCAAAGCACCCTCAAATCTCAGAGGGCTGACCAGAGCAGAAGGTGCCACACACCCTCTCTGCCCTTACCCTGGCTGGAAGCTTGCACTGCCTTTTGGCTGGCAGTGAGAGGAGCCCCAGGGGAAGTCTGCATGCAGGTTCTCCCCCATGGGAGTAAATCAGGTTTAATTCTGAGGCCAGCTGAGCTCTGCACAGACCACATTTACAGCTCCACAACCCAGTGGGTTCTGTGTGGGAACTTGATGGCTCTCTCAGGCACCTCTTTGCCTTGCTCAGGCTGCAGAGTGCTGGAGCTGCTGTGAAGCATCATGACCCCATCAGATGTGAATAAAGAGCCACACCAGTTCCCTCCACTCCGGCAGATCCTGCTCCTCTTTATACCTCCTGAACACTTAGAAATGTTGTGCAGCTGCTCAGCTGTGTGGGGGCTTCCTTGGGGCAGCAGCTGCCTTCTGGTGGGACCTCCTTATGGTGACAACAGTTTCTCACTTCTTTTTATCAGTTCTGGACCCTGGGGAAAAAAAAAACAAACAACAAAATATCCATGAGCAGGAGGGTCAGGAGGAGAGGGGCTGAGGGGGCTGAGACTGGCAGCTCTAAGTGAGGTTTTGTCTCTGCAAGCTGTGCATGGACACTGTGCTGCAGGGCCTGTCAGTGTTTCACACTTCAACAGATGTTTTGCTTTCAGTGCTCAGCTCAGGTTTCCCTGGAAGATTTGGAGTTCATCAGGAAAATGCTGGAAGTCCAATTCCCTGAAGAAGGATTAGTAGAGCTTTTCCTTGCAGATCTGCTCTCCAGGTGCGTTTAGAGGTGGGAATGGATGACTACTAAAAGACTTTTCTGTGGCTTATGGCTTAAAGCAAAGAGTTAGGAATAAGGCTCCAGGGTCACAAGTGGGCTCTTAAAGTTGATTTCAAGAATGGGTTGGGGAGAGAGAAGAGGTAGATAAAAGTGAATCTGCTGGAGAGTTCAGAGGAGCTAATAGCACAGGAGGAGAAGGCAATGCAGCATAAGACAATAAACAACAAGGAAAAGAAGTATGGGAAATGCTTTGAGCTAATGTCTGATTATCTTCTTCCAGAGCCTACTGCAGAGACTGTCAAGAGATGTTCAGGGAGGAACTGTTAGCCAGGGAAGGAGCTTTGTCTGTGTCCTTCCACACCCCAGAAGCAGCAGATGCAGCTGAGCTCTATCTTAAACCTGTTGCTTGTAAGCACAAGGCTGGTTAGCCAGGTTTTCCAAAGGGCACGCAGCTGCCAGGAGGCATCTGCTTCCCCAGGGGGCACCCAGCTGCTGGGAGGGGTTTGTTTCTAGGCAGGGCTTGTCCCTGGCAGTGGCTGGGGGAAGGCTGGCTGCCCGTGCCCTGGTTCTGCTGCCGGAGGGAGGAATGCCCAGCCCGGGGCTGCCTGGGTAGGGGGCATGCAGCAGTGGTACCTGTGTCTGAAAGCAAGCCTGGGGGCTGGCCTGGCTGCAGCATCGCTCCCTCATGATGGCGAAGGCAGCCGAGACTGAGGCCAGCTGTGACTGCGAAATCTGAGGCTTGTACTTGATGAGGTTGATGAGCATCCTGCAGGGAGAACAACACAGCTCTGTCAGCCTCCGGGCTTGGCCAGGCTCTCCCTTCGTGGTTCTGGGGGCTGGAAGGGACCTCTGGAGCTCATCCTGCCGGAGCAGCCGCACTCAGGGCAGGTCACCCCAGAACACATCCAGATGGGTCTTGAAAGCCTCCAGAGCCCAGGTGCTGCCCAGCCCCTGCCTCCAGTCCCCTTTTCCTTTGCCATGCTTGCAGCAGGGAGCAAAGATCATAGAATCACAGAATGTCAGGGGCTAGAAGGGACCTCCAAAGCTCATCTGGTCCAGCCCCGCTGCCAGAGCAGGATCACCCAGAGCAGATCACACTGGAACGCATCCAGATGGTTCCTGAATATCTCCAGAGAGGGAGACTCCACAACCCCCTGGGCAGCCTGTTCCAGTGCTCTGCCACCCTCACAGGGAAAGAAATTCTTCCTCAGGTTCATGCGGAACTTCCTATGCCTCAGCTTCCACCCAGTGCCCCTTGTCCTATCACTGGACATCACGAGGGTGAGGCTGGCTCCATCCTCCTGGCACTCACCCCTCATATTTATGAACTGCTCACTTATAATCAGGTCACCCTTAGTCTCTTCCTCTCCAAGCAGCACAGCCCCAGCTCCCTCAGGCTCTCCTCATAAGGAGGATGTTCAACTTTCATCGTTGTTGTGGCTCTGTGCTGGCCTCTTGACCTACTAACCACAGCCCTTGACCTACTAACCTTGACCTACTAACCACAGCCTTTCTAATCCAGCCCACAATGGCATTGGCCCATTCCCCTGGGAATCAAACTCCAGTGCTCAGGTTTGGAGCTGCTCCACCATGAACAAACCCTGTGGATAGTTCCAGAAGGCCCAGGAACAGCTGTGGGCTCCCCACAGCATGAGGTAATGCTCAAGGGGGATTTCAGGTCTTGGAGGGGCTGGGGCAGGCAGCTTTCCAGAGGCTGCGGCAGCAGCATGTGGGATGTGGGCAAGGGGAAGGGAAGCACTGCCAAGGCAAGAGCAGGAGACACAGCGGGAGTGCCACCAACCACAGGTGTGTTTAAGGGTGGTTTGGATGTGATGCTTGGGGCTATGATTTAAGGTGAACCTTGTAGAGTAGGGTTCTAGGTTGGACTTGGTGATCCTGAGGGGCTCTGCCAACCTGGGTGCTTCTGTGATTCTGAATACAACAGGCAGGGCTTACTCCTGCTTCCTGTGCTGCAGCTTCTCCTCCTGGCTGGTACAGAGGTCTTCATGGAAGGTGAACAGCCCAGGAGTCAAGGGCAAGGGCACAAAACTCTCATCAATCTCCAGCTTCCCCAGGCAGGGCCTCCTGAAGGAGTAGGAGCTGCTGCAGCAGTGGCAGACTCCTGGGTTGATAGGATCCCTCAGGTGCCTTCTGCATATTTCTCCCAGCACCAGGTCCAGCTTCACAGAGAGAGGTGAGGAAAAAAAAAAATGAATAAATGGGGGTGGGGGGTGGGGTGGTGGTGTTTAGGTTATTTGCTCTGTTTCAGAATCCCTGCAGGGGAGGCTGCTGTGACGGGAGGGATAAAAACAACCCAGGCTGAAAGGAGCCCCTGCCTGTGAGACAGAACCTGATAGTGCCACTGAAGGCTGACTTTGGGCAGAACAAAATGGCTCAGGTGCTTTGCAGGTGCAGTTTAGGGACTGCCCTTTGCCCACAGAAGTGATGTGATGCCCTCACAAACCACCTCTCCTCCTCTGCAGGGTGCCTGTGGGTGACCTTCAGCTCTGGCAGAGGTCCCTTTGGAGCCCTGCTGCCCTACTCACGTTCTCCTCAGCACACGGCAGCAGCTTGTCCTGGCTCAGCTGGCAGCATTTGGAGCCAATGGTGGTCATCTGCTTGGTGAACTTGATCAGCTCTGCAGATGTCAGCTGGGGCATCTTCTTGGTGAAGCTCATGAGAAGCCTGCAATGACAATTCCTTTGATGATAGTTGTGGTCCCACCAGGCAGCAGGGAGCAAAGTGCTGTCTTTGGCCTGTGCAGAGCTCCAGCCAGAGCCCACAGAGGACTCATTAGCACAAGAGCAGGACTGAGCCTAGTGTGCAAAACCTCAGGTCTGTGTGAGAGGTTTGCTGCAAGCCTTTGGTTCCAGAGGTCTTGTAAAGGCAAACCACAGAACTCTTTGGGTTAGAGAAGCCCTCTAAGTTTGAGTCTAGCCATTGACCTAAGACCACCACGGACATCAAACCATGTCCCCAAGTGCTATGTGCACACATTTCTTGAACCCCTCCAGGGATGGGGACTCCACCACCTCTTTGGGTAACCTGTTCCAATCCTAATCTCCAACCTAACCCTCCCCTGGCACAATTTCAGGCCCTTGGGAGCTGAGGAGCACACAAAGCTCAGTCTGTCCTCACAGAGGATCATAGACTCAAGCAGGGNGACCCAGGCCAGGATGCCATTGGCTCTCCTGCCCACCTGGGCACACTGCTGGCTCATCTTCAGCTACTATCTACAAGCACCCTCAGGTCAGCTGAGACTTGGCTGAGCACACAGCAGCGTGGAGGTGTCCCTGAAGTTGCTCACAAGCTTTAGCTCAGGCAGGTGCTTCCTTACCATTGCAAACTGGGGCCAGAGCTGCTGCAGAAGGCTTGTGCCTGCATGTTGTGTCTGAGCACACTGCCTGGCTCAGCTGCTCGGGGGCTGCTCTCTGCTGCAGCTGCAGTGTTGCTACAGGTCATGAATGTTTCCAGGAGCTGCTGCAGGGAGCCAAGCCTTTGTAAGAGGCACAGAAACCACCTTCTGGCTGAAGGAGTGACTCTGAGTTACAGCTCACAGCTCAAAATGCAGCTTTGAAGAGGAATGCCACAGGAAACATGGGTGGGAGATGGCTCAGGTTGTCACTTGGCTGCCTCAGGAGCTCATAGCAGCCCTACCCTGCCCTGTATTTCGTAGAATCGTAGAATGGTTTAGGTTGGAAGGGACCTCAGAGCTCATCCAGTCCCAACCCTCCTGTGCCACAGGCAGGGACACCTCCCACTAGAACAGGTCACTCAAAGCTTCATCCAGCCTGGCCTGGAACACCTCCAGGGAGGGTTGGGGGATGCTTTACCAAGGTCAGCTTGCCCAGGCCCCTTGGCTAGGTGCTCACAGAATGTCTGAATTGTCCTCTGCTGTACTGAAGCAGCCAGCATGCAGGGCAGAGGCAGTCCACCCCACTTGGCTGAGTGTCAAGGAGAGAACCCCTGAGAGGCCACAGTGCTGTGTTGGACAAGAGGAGAAAACTCCCAGGAGCTATGAATTGGTCCAAATACTCCAGTGGTGGCTTTGAGCTGGGCTTAGCCCAGGCAGTGCCTAGTGTGGGTGTCTGAGAAGCGCTCACTCGTTCTGGAAGTAGTAATCCCCTTTCTCCTTGTAGATGTCGCAGCTTGCCCTCATCACGCTCTCCGTCTCATAGATGTGCTTCTTCAGCTCCTCCTCCTGCCGAAGAGAGGTTCGGTTGGGGAGCCCCCGTGGCAGGAGGGCAGAGCCCCCTCCTGCCTGCCAGCGAGCGCTGGTGGCGGTGGGGAGCAGGCGGTGTGCAGCCCGAGCGGCACTCACCCCTCTGCCGCGGCAGTGCTCGGGGGCCCCGCTCCGGCAGCACTCCTTCAGCAGCTCCTCGTACCCCTTGCCGACCCTCAGGAGCATCTGTGCAGAGAACTCAGGGTGTCTCCTGGAGTACTCATACAGAAACCTGCCAGGTGCGGAGGGCCAGGTGTTAGAGAGGCGCCAAGCCTGCTGCCCTCGGGAGGTAAGGAGAGCTGAGGTGCCCTGGGGTGGAGGAGGGAGGCTTTGCCAGCTTCACAGAGCCTGCTGTGAGCCCAGCCTGAGATGGTCCTGAGCAGAAGGTGTCTGAGGGAGCACAGCAGCCTCTGAGCTAGTCCTGTGCACCTCACAGTCCCAGCTCAGCCTCAGCTTGGAGCTTCGTGGGGCTCTGTCTCTGTTGTCTTTCCTGCCTATATCATCATGAAGTAATTTCCAGCTGCAGCCTGTGGCATCCTCACCCAGCTTTAGGATCACACAACTGAGCAGATTGGAAGAGACCTCTGAGATCATAGAGACCAACCTATCACCTAACCCTTCTAATTAACCAAACCTGGCACCAAGTGCCTCATCCAGCCTCCTTCAGCCTCCTTCACAGGGCTTGGCTGCAGAAAAGAGCACAGCCAGAGCAGAAACCCTGCACTGTTTTGGGTTGGAAAGGCCCTTAAAGGTCATCCAGTTCCAACCTCCCTGGACCAATCCCATTGGAATCAAGATATGAGCCTGGCTCAAGTGTTTTGGAATTCCCACTTAGGAGCAGCTCAAAGCTGTGTTTTGGGCCAGGGCTCAGGCCCTACAAGGAGCAGCTGAGGGAGCTGGAGGTGTGCAGCCTGCAGAAGAGGAGGCTCAGGGCAGACCTCATTGCTCTCTACCTGAAAGGAGGTTGTAGCCAGGTGGGGTTGGGCTCTGCTGCCAGGCATCCAGCAACAGAACAAGAAGACACAGTCTCAAGCTGTGCCAGGGCAGGTTCAGGCTGGATGTTAGGAAGAAGTTCTTCACAGCAAGAGTGATTGGCATTGGAATGGGCTGCCCAGGGAGGTATTGGAGTCCCCATCCCTGGAGGTGTTTAAGAGGGGGCTGGATGAGGCACTTAGTGCCATGGGTTAGTTAATTAGGTGTTAGATGATAGGTTGGACTCCATCTTGGAGCTCTTTTCCAACCTGCTTAACTCTGTGATTCAGAGCTGATAGCTCCTACATTTCATATGTGTCTTCTGTCTCTGCCATAGCAGTCCTGCCCTGCCCTGTATTTGTTCCCACTCCACACCACCTAGGGTTGGGGGATGCTTTCCTGAGGTCAGCTTGCCCAGCCCCCTGGGCTCAGAGGCCACCTAAAGAGTCATCTCCTCTACCCAAGCAGGCAGAGTGCAGGGCAGGGCAAGTCCCCCCTCACCTGGCCAGGTGTTTATCTTTTTCCTGGGCAAACTGCTGACATATTCCTTTGTCCTCTATGAACTCCCTGATGTGAGGGGACAGTCCTGCAGGTCTGTCATCATTCTCTGCAGTAAGGATGCACTCAGCTCTCTGCAGCAGAGGCTTCTCACAGCACTGCTGAATTTTGCTGGACAGGATGTCTTGATGGGTGCAGACGTAGCGCAGGATCTCCTCCTGGGAAGCCACCAGGAAAAATAAACCAACAAAGGGAATTAAGGACATTTTAGCAGAGGGAACAAACCCCTGAGAGCAAGAAGAGAGCTGCCTTCAGTCTCTGCAGGCACGAAGGCTGAGCTGTACCCTGGCACTCATGCAGTCCAGCGCAGCCCCGCGGCAGCAGGCCTTGTGCATGGCAGCAACATCCAGCACCAGCTTGCTCACAGTGCCAAAGTCAGCCCCGGGGAACTTCTGGCTTATCTGAGCAAGTTTCCTACAAGGAAGAACAAAGGTTGGTAGTGTTTGTGTTCAGGGTGTGAGGCTGGGGCAGCTGTCACCGACTAGATGACTCNTACAGCCTGTCCAGGTCCCTCTTTGGTTGGTCTTTACCAACCAAAGCAGTTCTATGTTTTTTGGGGGGAGGGGGTATCCTGACTGCTCAGGAAGAGTCTCTCCCTGCTCCCACTGAAGTCAACAGAAATGAAAGTTCCTCAAAGCCAGTAGCTGAGATCTGCAGAGGTATCTAAGGTGAGATTCAGGGAGGGAAGCCATGGGTGAGCATGAAATGACAAGGATGAGGGGCAATGGATTGGAGCTTGAAGAGGGCAGATTGAGACTGGAGATGAGGAAGGAATTCTTGACATTGAGGGGGGTGAGACACTTGCACAGGTTGCCCAGGGAGGTTGTGGACGTCCCCTCCCTGGGGGTGTTCAAGGCAAGGTTGGATGAGGCCTTGAGCAAGCTGGGCTAGCGGGAGGTGTCCCTGCTCATGGCTAGGGGTTGGAACAGGGTGATCTTTAGGGTCCCTTCCAACGCAACCCATTCTATGAATCTATGAAATCAGAGGAGCAACCTTGTGCCAGCCATAGGTGAGGAGCTGAGCTGTGCTTTGCTCACAATCACCTTCATCACACAGAGGTGCATTGGTTTCAAGCTTTGGGTTAGCTTTGGGGAGCTGGTGGCAGTTTGTAAGGAAATGGTGGCAGGTGCCACACAGCAATCTGTTATTTCCACTCCTTTGAGAGATGCTCCCATGTGTGACCTGCACACAGAGAGGAGGTGGCTGGTGCCCAGAGTCACTGCAGTCTGCAGGTGTGGAGGCACCTACAGCCCCCACAGCACACCCATCTAATCCTCATTATACAGCAAGGAAAGCTCACAGGGCTTGGAGGGTCCTTTCTCCAAATGTCTCCAGAATTCCACAGGTGTGTTCCTGCCTCAGGGCATCTTCTCTTATTGGCTTCACCACCTTAGGTGCCTGGTAGAAAGAAGAATGCAGGCCATGGAAGTGGAAGAAAAGGCAACATTTTACCCTAAAACTGACAGCAATGACAAGGAAAAAAAACATCAGTGTGCTAACAATTGTCATGGCAAGGAAGGTAACAAGGACAGAGGAAAACAAAGCCCGAGGCAAGACCACTGACGGGCACTGTGGTTCCTCACCAGCTGCTGACCAATGCCCCAGCAGAGATCTCCTCCTCACCAGCTGCTGACCAATGCCCCAGCAGAGATCTCCTCCTCACCACCTGCTGATCAGGGAGGTTGTGGATGTTCCCTCCCTGGAGGTGTTTAAGGCCAGGCTGAATGAGGCTATGGGCAGCCTGATCTAGTGTGAGGTGTCCCTGTCCATGGCAGGGGGTTGGAGCTGGATGATCCTTGTGGTTCCCTTCCAGCCCCGACTGATTCTATGGCTCTACGAATCCTGCTGCCAGCTGCAGGTGCTGGAGGTGTGCTGGCTGCTGTCCCTGCTGCAGTGTTTGTGTGGCTGCAGCAGGTCCCTGGCTGCACCCTGGGAAGCTGCCATGCAGTACCTGTCTCTGAAAGCATTCCTCTGGGCTAGGAGAGGAGGCTTCAGTGCCTCTGCAGCAGCTCTTCATCATCTCCTCGTAGCGAGCAGCCCCGGCCAGGATGGTTGGGGCGTAGAGGAAAGGATGCTGCCTGGAAACCTGGTAGATAAAACTGAAAGCAAGAGGAAAAGGTTGGGAGCCCCTGCCAAGCAGCACCTGCCAGGCATGGAGGTGAGAGCTGCTGAAGGTGGTTGGTCTCCTGCCAGCATACTTCAAGGGTGGGTGCCAGGGGTGCCCACTGACAGGGCAAGGTTTGACAGGCACAAATGTGAGTGTCAGAAGTTCCATCTACACCTGAGGAGGAGCTTCTGTAATGTGAGTGTGCTGGAGAGGAGGAGCCTGAGGGGTGACCTCATTCATGTTGATAAAGATGTGCAGGGTGAGTGCCAGGAGGCTGGAGCCAGGCTCTGCTGGGTGATGCCCAATGACAGGACAAGGGGCATTGGGTGGAAGCTGAGGCAGAGGAAATTTAATTCAAGCGTGAGGAGGATTTTTTTTCCCTCTGAGGGTAAACCCTCAGAACCCTGGAGCAGTTGGGTCCAACCCTGGCAGGGGGTTGGACTGGATGATCTGCAGAGGTCCCTTCCAGCCCCTGTGTTCCTGTGACCATGTGGAGCCTGCTGTTTATCCTGGAGAACTCTGCTGGGTCTGCAGAGTCTCAAATCCTGCCAGCTCTGGCTTAGAGGCAGCAAAACTCCTGCTTGGCTTTTACAGGGAGGCCCTTGGGTGGGTCCTCTCCAGAGGCAGTTAGGGCAGATTATTTGACCTCTCTCCAAAGCAGGAGGAGGCAGAAGATGCTTCATAGAATGCCAAGTCACAGCCAGGTGACTTTCCCCAAATAATTCGCCTTGAGAGTTGGAACAAGTAGAAGATTCCAGAGGAGCTTAGGCTGACTGTGGTGGTTGATGCTGCATCTGCTGCCCCCAGGCTGGCAATGAACCCAGGCTTTATGTACTCACTGTGCCCTCGATGGCTGTGGATGCTGGGAGTAGTTTTTGCAGGCAGCTGCAGCGTTTGGGCTGTCAAAAGGAGAAGTGAAGTCTCCAGATGAGTTTTTCAGGGAGAGGAAGCAGTCCTGTCTTGCAGGATCCTTCTCAGCACAGCACTCAGAAAGCCTGGGAAGATTTTCCTGCTGGCATGCTGCATCGAGGAGAATTCTGTCCTGTGAGAAAGGAGCAGAGCTCACCGTGGGGAGCAGCACATCCTGCTCCTGCCAGCTCTCTGAGGAGGCTGCTTTAAGGCAAGCCTCAACCTGAACTGCTGCCTGCAACTACCTGAAGGGACCTTGTACAGAGGCTGCTGCTGGGCTCTTCTCACAGGTAATTGGAGACAGGACAAGGGGGAATGGCCTCAAGCTGAGGCTGGGGAGGTTTAGATTAGATATTAGGAAAGCTTTTTGCAGAGAGAGTGGTCAGGGACTGGAATGAGCTGCCCAGGGAGGTGGTGGAGTCACCAACCCTGGCTGTGCTTTGGGGTGGTCTGGATGTGGTGCTTAGGGACACGGTTTAAGGTGAATCTTGTAGAGTAGGGTTCTAGGTTGGACTTGGTGATCCTGAGGGGCTCTGCCAACCTGAGTGCTTCTGTGATTCTGTGTGAATGAACTCAGTGCCTTTATTCCCTGCTGCCTGACCTCTACACCCTCTTAAGTGATGATTTCTCAAGCTCTGATCCTGCTGTGCCCAGGCAGACTGGGCAGAGAGGTGGTTTTCAAACCCTCTGACCTGACAGCATCCTCCAGCCCCTTTGGTAACTGCCCCACAGGCTGTTTGCTTCCTGTGCTGCAGCTTGCAGGGCAGCAGGGTCTGTGCTGTCTGACCACAGGCAGGCTCCTGCCAGGGAAGAAGTCTCGTTTCTTGTTTCCCACCTAGCAGGGCTGAGCTCCAGCTGTCAGCCACAGCTCAGCTGGGAGCTGTTGTGAGCCAGGCTTTGTTTCTGTGTCTAACAAACCAGAAATGAGCCCCAGCATGGGCTGACATTCATGTCTCAGGATTCAAGCTGCCAGCTCCAAGAGAGCTGGAGCAGGCACCACCAGAAACCAAGGCTGTGAGTTAATGGAGTGGAGCAGGCAGCTGCAAACATCACAGCTGCTAGAAAGATCTCCTTTGGCTTCTGAGCTCGGTCACACCAGCCATAGGAACACAACATTCTGAGTGCCTTCTAGAAAGATACAGGGCAGGGACTGCAAAAGGTGCTGTGATTTGGGGTGGGGGCAGGAGAAATCTTCCCTATTTTGGGATGCATTACAAGTGGGAGCCTGGAGAAGGAAGGAGGCAGTAAGGCCAAAAAGGCAGACAGAGTGTCCCTCAATAACAGGATTCCCTCAATAAGAGGATTCCTGCCTCTTTGGAGGAACAGGTTGCCCAGGGAGGTTGTGGCTGCTCCCTCCCTGGAGGTGTTCAAGGCCAGGTTGGACAAGGCCTTGAGTGACCTGTGCTAGTGGGAGGTGTCCCTGCCTGTGGGGGTTGGAACTGGATGAGCTTTGAGGTCCCTTCCAACCTAAATCATTCTATGATGCTGTAACATCTGCCAGGGCTCTGAAACCACACAGAATTACAGAACTGCTTGGGCTGGAAGAGACCTCCAAGATATTGAGTCCAACCTTCAACCCAGCACCACCTTGGCCACTAAGCCACAGCCCCAAGTGCCATGGCCACAGGTTTCTTGGACCCCTTCAGGGAGGGGGACTCCACCACCTCCCTTGGGCAGCCTCTTCCAATCCCTGACCACTCCTGCAGCAAAGAAATTGTTCCTCATCTCCAACCTAACCCTCCCTTGGCACAATTTCAGGCCATTGCCTCTCCTTCTCGCCCCTGAGACTAGGCAGAAGAGCCCAACCCCACCTCACTGCAGCCTCCTTCCAGGGAGTTGCAGGGAGCACCTTCTGAGAGCATTTGCCACAAGAGAAGCATGAATGATCTCACCAAAGGCTTCAGACACTCTGGGTTGTCCCTGGCCCCAGCAGCACAGCTTCTGGCAAGGGCTGTGACATCCTCAGCCATTTTCAGCACTGTGCCGAAGGAGCCTCCTTGCACATACTGAGCAAACGTGACCAGGGCACTAGAGAGAAGACAGCAGCAGCATTAAACCTCTGGCCAGCCTCCTGAAAACTCACTGTGTGACTTCTCTGGCTGAGACAGTGGGGCTGTGTCACCTGGGGCTGGGAACAGCTGGCACCATGGGTGAGTGCCCATCTGCAAATCACAGACTCACAGAATGGTAGGGGTTGGAAGGGACCTCTGGAGGTCATTGAGTCCAACTCCACTACCAGAGCAGAGTCACCTAGGAACACATCCAGGTAGGTCTTAAAAGGCTCCAGAGAAGGAGACTCCACAACTGGGCAGCTTGCTCCAGGGCTCTGACACTCTCACAGCACAGAAGTTTCTCCTGATGCTGAGGAGGAACTTCTGGGTTCTACTTTGTCTCCCATCAGGGGACATCACTGAGCAGAGCCTGGCTCCTCCTTCTTGCCCCCCACTCTGCAGAGTTTTGTAGACATAAGATCTCCCCTCAGTTTTTTCTTCTCCAGACTAAGCAGCCCCAAGTCTCTCGGCCTTTCCTCATCCCACAGAGGTTCCTTCAGCATCCTCTTGCCCTGCCTTGGACTCTCTCCAGTAGTTCCCTGTCCCTCTTGAGCTGGGGAGCCCAGAACTGGACACAATACTGCTGATGTGATCTCACTAGGGCAGAGCAAAGGGGCAGGAGAACCGCTCTTGGCCTGCTGGCCACACTCCTCTTGGCTACCTGCCCAGGAGACCATTGGCTTTGGCCACAAGAGCACATTGCTGTCCCTGATTGTCCACCAGGGCTCCAAGGGATGCTTATGGCAGCAAATGTGCAAGCAGACACCTTGCCTGGACCACTTACATGGCTTTGAAATTCTCCTCCTGCAGCTGAGCAAAGCGTTGGGCGATGCTGGAGCCTTCCTCTGAAAAACAACATCATTTGAGGACAAAATGTCAGGGAATGCTTGGCTGAGCTTGGTGATTGGGGTGGGTTTGGTGTCACATAGGGGCACTGGGGCTGAGAAGGCAGGAGGCTGAACTTCTGCTGTGACTGGGGTGTGAGGGTGAGGAATTTCTACCCTGCACTACAACAGGACCAAGAGGATTTCCCTGCCTGGCTCAAGCAGTGTGTCAGAAGTGCACTAAACCTCAGAAGGGCACTCAGTGACTTTGATGATGCACTTCCCATGATTAAATAAACACCTCACAAGGCACCTTTGAGCCTCCCCAGAGCTCATTAAAGGTAGGCTTTGCCACACTCTAGCTGCAGATGAAGGGTTTGCTGTGCAGAAACCATGGGATCAACTGAGGGTCACACCGGGAGGCAAAGCTGCTCAGCACTTCAGAGCTGCCTCCCTCCATGCTGTGAGCTGGCCCAGAGGAAAGCAAAGGGGAAGGTCCTGAGCAAATCATTCTTCATTTGCCACTGGGTCTTTATTAAGCTTTGCCAGAGTATGTTCTGGGAGATTCATTTCAAAATCACAAAGCTGTAGAATTGTTTGGGTTGGAGAACCTAAGACCACCAAACCCTGTCCCCGAGAGCCATGGCCACAGGTTTCTTGAGCACCTCCAGGGATGGGGACTCCACCACCTCCCTGGGCAGCCTCTTCCAACACCTGACCAGGCACTCCAGGTAAGGACCCTGCTCCCAAGTCAAGCTGCTTGTGTTGGTCAGGTGTAGAAGGCTTAAAGGAATCAAAGCAGTGCTCAGCTTCTCCTTCTGAGCAGTGCAGGAGTGCCAGCTGAGGTGGTAACAGGAGATCAAGAGATGATAGCATGGGACAAACACTCAAGCATCAGCTCCCTTTTCCACTCCTGGGCCACTCAGTGCATTTGTAAGTCCTAGGGAGGAAGGAATTTGGCTGCTGATGACAATTTGTGGTGGAAAGGAGTACCTGAGCCACACACTCCTGGAGGTTCTCAGTTGTGCCAACTGGAGGCAATCAACCTCAGTGAGGTGTGGTTGTTGTAGGCTCTTCATCATTCAGGGAAGAGAGAAGAGTCCTCCAGAGGACCATACAGAGCAATAGCATAACTTAGCTGCTCTGAACAGCCACTTAAAGGTAGCATTGCTTGGGGCTTCTCTGCCTCCCTCCCTGGTGGACATGGAGGGAGCCCCTCAGCAGGTTTTGGAGTCCCTCAGACCAGTGGTGGATTGAATTCCCCTCCAGCACCTTTCCTCTCAGTAATCACTGCTCACCCTTCGTGCCACAGAGATGCTGAAGCTGCTAAAGAGCAGCACATCTGAGGCTGGTCACAAAGAAATCATTCAGATGTGGTTTTGTTGGGTGACTGTGACCCATCAGAAGATACCCAGTGGCAAAACGAGCTACCTATGTGCAAAGCTGCCCAGCTATGAGCTGTCAGCACCACACAGGAGGCTCAAAATGAGTGAGAGTCTTACCTATGTCCTGAGAGCTTCTAGGCAGGGCTCTGACTACAGTGAGGCTCAGCAAAAGCAGCAGAGAAATTCTTGTTCTGCAGGTCATGCTGCCAGACAGGGGCAGTGGGCCGGGGTGGGCTTGATTCATCTGTGGAAGGTAGGAAGAATGAAGGGGAAAGAGCTGCTTTTATACTCTCCCAAACGACTGCTGGTTAAAGAGCAGTGTTTTGCTGCCCCATACAGCACTGGGGATGTCCCACAGTGATTAGCCAAGGCCCCTGTTTGCTCAGGGTGTTGAGCTGAGCAGCCTGGTGCAAAGACAGGACCTTGGAGAGGCTTCTTTGTGTTGCTGAAGTTTAGGCAAACAGACTTTTAATTTTTTTTTTTTTTTTAACTTGTTGCACTTCAAATAAGAAGTTCAAACACTCCTTGGGCTTTTTACTGTGTGTACTGATCTCATCCTGATCTCAGTCACTTGTTCCAAAGGTGGTTGCTGTGCAGAAGGGGCCTTTGTGACACAGTGCTGGCTGAAAACTCCCCAGCTGAGCTATCCTTGCAGCCCTCCTTGCTGTACTTCCTCTCTCTTGCTCCCCAAGGTGTCATCGGGGGGAGAAATTAAGTTCCCCCTGTAGTATTAACAATTACCATCAAAATGGCTCTGAGTCTTGAAGGAAAATCAATTCAGAGACTGTGGAATCATAGAATCATAAAATCAGTCAGGGTTGGAAGTGCCCACAAGGATCATCCCGTTCCAACCCCCCCGCCATGGGCAGGGACACCCTACCCTAGATCAGGCTGCCCACAGCCTCATCCAGCAGGGATGAGGCTTCCACCACCTCCCTGGGCAACTCATTCCAGGGTCTCACCACCCTCATGGTGAAAAACTTCTTCCTGACATCCAGTCTGATTCTACCCATTTCTAGTTTTGTTCCATCCCCCTCAGTCCTATCACTACATGACAGCCTAAATGAAGGGGGGGAAATTCCAGCTAGTACAGTTATTTTGCTTACTTTCTCAAAGCCAAGCTGCAAGCATCAGCATGGTGAAAATGACACATTTTGGGGTGGCAAAATGGCCTTGGAGAGCCATTGCACCAAAGAGGTGGGTGGGTGAGGGTGATGCATTCAAGTCAGAAGGAAAGGGCAAAGACAGAGCTTTGTGTTTCATTGGGGAGCAAATGGCAATGATGCAGCTTGTTGCCTGCTGCAGGAAGGTGGTGAGGGTTGCCTGTTCTTCCAGGAAATGGGCTCACAAGGAGGAAGGATTCTGGCTGGGGAGGTGGGAAGCATGGCCATCAGAGCAGGAGGTCTGAAACCACACCTGCTGGAGAAGCCAAATCAGCTCTGTCCCACCTAACTGAGAAGCCCCATAGGAAAAGAAGAACTCTGCTGGGCAGGTGAGTGAATCCCCAGCAGCTGGGGCACCCTCAGGGCACTCTTTAAATACCTGGGCAGGGTCTCTGCAGCAGCCTTTTGTGCTCTGCCAGTGGAGAGGTGAGTTGGGTTTTGCTGGCTGCTTCTTTTTGCTGTTCCTCACCGGTTTCAGACCTTGGGCTTGCTTTCACAGGAGGTGCTGCAGTGTTTGCTGCAAGTATTCATCTCAGCAGCAGGCATCTGTCCTCCTGCCTGTGTGGGAATGGTGGTCCAAGAGCCCTGAGGTGGAGATGCTAAAGCCCAGAGGTGCAAGAGCCCTGAGCTGGGGTTGCTAAAGCCCAGAGGTGCAAGAGCCCTGAGCTGGGGTTGCTAAAGCCCAGAGGTGCAAGAGCCCTGAGCTGGGGTTGCTAAAGCCCAGAGGTGCAAGAGCCCTGAGCTGGAGATGCTAAAGCCCAGAGGTGCAAGAGCCCTGAGCTGGGGTTGCTAAAGCCCAGAGGTGCAAGAGCCCTGAGCTGGGGTTGCTAAAGCTCAGAGGTGCAAGAGCCCTGAGCTGGAGCTGCTAAAGTCCAGAGGTGCAAGAGCCCTGAGCTGGAGC
>WBNM01030809.1:15770-26498 GCA_013399055.1 Ramphastos sulfuratus | reverse complement strand
CACCACTGACAGAAGTCTGGCCCTAGCCTCTTGCCTCCCCCTCCCTTTAGATACTGCTCAGCACTGGGAAGACTTTTTGTACATCACTGCAGGCTGAAGCTTTGAGTAAAAACAGCTGAAGAAGATCCCAAGCAATGAAAGAGGGCAGAGTCCTGGGGTGAAGAGGAGTGATTTGTTTTGCTCATCTTGATCTGTGAGGATGTTGCTGATGCACAGGAACTCCTCAGCCCTGTGCAGACCTGGATGTGATCACAGCATGGGATCTTTTGTGGAGTTGGAATAGATCACCTCCAGAGGCCCCTTCCAGCTCCTGGCATTCTTTGCCTCTGAAGATCCTCTGCTCTTCTGCAGGCTCTCAGCCCTTGCTCCTCACAGAGCTGCTCCAGCAAGTTCAGACCCAGAACAGAAGGCAAGAACCATGGCTGTGGGAAAGGGCTGCTGGGTGTGAAGAGAGCTCCTTAACCTTTGAGCAGCCACGGAGAGGAGGAGGAGGAGGCTGAGGGAGCTGGGGCTGGGAGCTGGCAGCAGAGGAGCCTGAGGGCTGCCCTCAGTGCTGTGCTAAAGATGAGAAGGGCAGTGTCTGGAGAATGCAGCCAGGCTGTGCCAGGCAGCACAAGGGGCACTGGGTGCCAGCTGGAGCAGAGGAGGTGCCAGGGGAAGAGGAGGGGAAACTTTGTCCCTGTGAGGGTGCTGGAGGCCTGGAGCAGGCTGCCCAGAGAGGTTGTGGAGTCTCCTGCTCTGGAGCCTTTCCAAGCCCCCCCGAATGTCTTCCTGAGTGCCCTGCCCTGGGTACCCTGCTGTGGCAGGGCTTGGGCTGGCTGCTCTCTGGAGGTCCCTTCCAGCCCCCAGGGTTCTGTGATTCTGTGGCTCTGTGATGTGAGGCACACTGCAGGTGAAGCAGCCAGTGCAGCAGTGGACAGCCCTGCCTGAGCAGGCTGCTGCTTGTCTCCCTCTGCAAGGTCACCACTCTCAGCTGAGCTCTCCAGCCCAGGCTTCAGCACCCCCCAGAGCCAGTGCTGCTTCTCAGCTCCTGGCCTCCAGCCCCTACCTCTTGGCAGAAGGCTTGGCTTTGAATGGTGCTCTGCTGCTGAATCCTCCCCAGGCCTTGGGAAATTAGTTGCATGTCTCTGTGTTGAGACTCCTCTGCCCTCTTGCTAGCTTCTGTGTGGATTCACTTTGTGTCTTAGATCCTGGCTGGTTTGAAGAGCTCTGGGCTATTGGATTTCTGCTCCCTGAGCAGGAGCTGCAGATAATGATTGAGTCACTCTTGACCTTCTCCCTGATAAATGAAGCAGAATGAGAGTCTGTGACCCCTCCTGGCTCCCTTTTGCACCTTAGAGAACAGAATTCATGGAATGGGTTGGGTTGGAAGTGACTTCAAAGCTCATCCAGCTCCAACCCCCCTGCCATGGGCAGGGACACCTCCCACCAGCCCAGGCCTGGCCTTCAACACCTCCAGGGAGGTTGTGGATCACAGAATCACAGATCTTCAAGAGCATTCTATGATCCTGTGCTCCACAACCTCCCTGGGCAACCTGTGCCAGTGCCTCTCCCTTCCCTCACTCTAAAGAACTCCTTCCTAACATCCAGTTTCAATCTCCCCTCTGCCAGTTCAAACCCATTCCTCCTCCTCCTCCTGGCATTCCAAGACCTTGTCAGTAGTCCCTCCCCAGCCCTCTTGTAGCCCCCTTCAGACACTGGAAGGCCACTCCAAGGTCTCCTGGAAGCCTTCTCTTCTGCAGGCTGCAGAGCCCCAACTCAGGACCTCCCTGCTCCTCCTTTAGGGCACCAACACAGCCATGCCTGGAGAGAGGAAGGCTGGGAGGAGACCTTATCAAACATCTGAGGGGTGGCTGTCAGGAGGATGCAGCCAGGCTCTGCTCAGGGATGGCCAAGGACAGGGCAAAGGGCAGTGGATGTGAACTCAATCACAGGAGGTTCCAGCTCAGCAGGAGGAGAAAGTTGTTTGGTGTGAGGGTGCTGGAGGCCTGGAGCAGGCTGCCCAGAGAGGTTGTGGAGTCTCCTGCTCTGGAGCCTTTCCAAGCCCCCCTGGATGTGTTCCTGTGTGCCCTGCCCTGGGTCCCCCTGCTCTGGCAGGGCTTGGCCTGGCTGCTCTCTGGAGCTCCCTCCCAACCCCTAACATGCTGAGACTCTGTGTCTGCTCTACAGGAGGAAGCCATCATGGTTGACTTATTTTGGCCTTGATCACAGCCCTGATCCTCACTCACACCACTTGCAAGTTGTCAGATCTGATGTGAGAAGTTTCTTGGAGCCTGAACTCTTCCTTTACACCCTCTAGTGCAGGCTGGAGAGACTTGCTGAGGCCAGGGGAACAACAGAACCTCCACACAGCAGCCATGACAGGAGCTCCAAGGACCTCCAAGGTACTGAGACAAGAATCTCCAAGGAGCTCCAAGATGCTGAGGCCAGGGGAACAACAGCATCTCAGCACAACATCCATGGCAAGGACCTGCAGGGAGCTCTGTGTTAGCCACCCTGGCTGGTGCAGAGTCATGGCTTCCACAGTGAACACCCCTGGGGCACAGTGCAGATGGTGCTCATCCAGCCTGGCCTTGAGCACCTCCAGGGGAGCACATCCACAAGCTCCCTGGGCAAAGACCTGGGCAGATAGCTGAGGGTGAAATGTGTTCCTTGTGAGCACCTTCCCACAGGTGGGCTGTCCAAAGCCAGTCAGGGTGCCAAGGGCTGTTCCAGGGCACACTGCCAGTCCTGTCTGCAGTGATGGGAGTGCCAGGGGCAATTTCCACTGCCTGGCATTGTTTGGATCTGCTCTGAGGACAGGTCCTGTTCTTTCCTCCCAGGTGTTTCCTGGGCTGCCTTTTACCTGACTCAGCAGCTAGTTGGCAGAGAGTTGTGGCTCTAGATTTCTGCTTCATTTTGAGCAGTTCTGGTGGCTGCATCATCAACACTGTGCCCTTGTGCCCAGGAAGGCAAATGGTCTCTTGGGGTCCTTCAGAAGAGTGTGGCCAGCAGGGCAAGGGAGGTTCTCCTGCTCCTCTACTCTGCCCTGGTGAGGACACTGGGACCAGTTGTGGTCTCCCCAGTGCCAGAGAGACAGGAAGCTGCTGGAGAGAGTCCAATGGAGGCTCCAAAGCTGCTGAGGGGCCTGGAGCAGCTCTGTGAGGAGCAAAGGCTGAGAGCCCTGGGGCTGAGAGCCTGCAGAAGAGCAGCCCCAGAGGGCAGCTGAGCAATGCTCAGCAAGAGCTGAAGGAGCTGTGGGGGGCAAGAGGCTGGGGCCAGACTCTGCTCAGTGGTGCCCAGGGACTGGACAAGGGGCAAGGGGCACAGACTGGAACCCAGGAGGTTCCATCTGAGAAAGAGGAAATATCTGTTTGGTGTGAGGGTGCTGGAGGCCTGGAGCAGGCTGCCCAGAGAGGTTGTGGAGTCTCCTTGTGTGGAGAGCTTCCAACCCTCCCCGGGCACTGTGCTCCTGGGCAAGCTGCTGTGGGTGCCCTGCTGGGGAGGGGGTTGGGCTGGGTGAGCTCCAGAGGTCCCTTCCAACCTCACCACTCTGGGATTCTGTGAGACTCTGATGATGTTTTTACCCCCAGGGTGATTTGACTTCTCTTCCTTCAGGAAGTACAGAAGAGAGCTTCCCTGATGAGCAGGGTTCAGATTTCAGCCCTTCAATTTCCAAAAATGTGCAGACTTGCACCAAAAGTGTTGCAGAGAGAACTCCCAGAGAGGCACTGAAGTGGATTTCCGTGGGCAGCATGGATAGAGGCAGAACTTCCTCAGCAAGGAGCAAGAGCTCAGTTTGCAGCTAGGGAGTTTGACAGTGAGAGTCAGCCTGGGTTGGAGAGCAGATCCAGCCCTGAACACTTATGGAGGTTGTGGAGGACAAGGAGATAGAATCACAGAACCATGGAACTGCTGAGGTTGGAGGAGAGCTGAGATCAAGCCCAAGCACTGCCCCAGAGCTCACAGTCCCAGCCCTGCTGCTGAGCCACTGCCACTAACCCACCCACGTCCCTCTGCACCACATCCACAGGGCTCTGAAACACCTCCAGGGATGGGGACTGCACCACCTGCCTGGGCAGCCTGGGACAGTGCCTGGGAACCCTTGCTGGGGAGAAATTCTTCCTCATAGCCAACCTGACCCTCCCCTGGCACAGCTTGAGGCTGTTTCCTCTTGTCCTGTCACTTGGTGCCTGTGAGCAGAGCCCAACCCCCAGCTGGCTGCAGCCTCCTCTCAGGGAGCTGTAGAGAGCAATGAGGTCTCCCTCAGCCTCCTCTTCTCCAGGCTGCACACCCCCAGCTCCCTCAGCTGCTCCTCAGAGGAGCTGTGTTCAAGGCCCTTCACAGCTTGGTTGTTGGTGATGTGTGAGATCAGCTCAGGAAGTTATCCAAGAAGCATGAAGCTTTTTGCAGAAGGAGGAGGAGGAGGAGAAGGGTTTCAGGAATGTGTCAAGAGAAGATGAGATCACAGCATTGTGCTTATTTATACCCCAAGCCCAGCATCTGCTGCCCCCAAGCTCACTGCAGTCCCCAGCACTCAGCATTTCATTAGCCTGCAGCCCCTCTGGCAGAGCTCACACCCGCACACAGCCTGCTCAGCAGCCAGCCCAGCACTGCCTCCTCACACTGCAGATGGCAGGAATAAACCAGTGGAGATCAAAAATGCTGCCCAGCAAAGGCTCTTCATGGTTTGCAGCCTTCAAGCACTCTGCCACTTTGCTCTGGAGCACCATGTCCAGCTCTGGAGCCCTCAGCACAGGCAGGACCTGGGTCTGATGGAGAGGATCCAGAGGAGGACATGAAAACACTCAGGGGGTTGGAGCAGCTCTGCTATGGGGACTGCTGAGGGAAGAGCTCTGAGCACTCCTTGTGCAGCTGAGGGGAGAGGCTCATGCCTGGTCAGCAAAGTGGGAGCTGTCTTGCCCAGGGAGGCTGTGGCTGTCCCCTCCCTGGAAGTGTTCAAGGCCAGGTTGGATGAGACCTTGAGCACTCTGTGCTGGTGGGAGGTGTCCCTGCCCATGGCAGGGGGGTGGAGCTGGATGAGCTTTAAAGGTCCCTTCCAATCCAACCCCTTCTGTGGGTCCATGGAATCAGCTGTCCTGAGCTGGATCTGCAGGTGTGTGCTGGGCTTTGGGTCTTCCTGAGCAGCAGCTGACACGAGTCACCTGCAGGAGCTTGGGTGCCTGGGACCTTGGCTTCTCAGAAACCCCTGAGTTGTGCTGTTTCTCCTCATTTCTCTGCTCTGTGGTGCAGTTTGTCTGCAGGAGCTGGCAGGGTGCTCCTGCCAGCAGGCAGCTGGTGGCACACGGGTGCCCGCGGTGCCTTGGGGGCATCTCAGCAGGTGGCCACTCAGCAGGAGCCATCTCAGCGAGCCCAGCTCCTGGCCACTTTCCAGCACTGCCAGCCTGCTAATTTACAGAGGGGGTCTTCACCCCTGGGAGAGGACAGCCTGGTAAATAAATCCCTGGAGATGTGAGAGGAGCAGCTCCACATGAGCAGAGGACCTCATCCACCCAGGGCTGGCCCAGCCCAGGGCTGCCTCTGTGGGAGACCCCAGGAGTGGGACTCTCCTGCATCAGTCACTGCTCTCGAGCCCAGGAAGCCCCAGCATGTAGAAGAGAGGAGACATCAAAAGGACACTTTGACACATAGTTAACATTTTATATATCTGGTGTAAAATAGTCAAAAGGAGGAGTTTAAAATATTCATCTCCTGGGAAGGAGCTGGGTGGATAAAAGGCTCCCAGTCTGCAGGGAAAGGAGGGGAGGAAGGGGAGGCTGATGTGTGTCTGCTTTGACTGCTGGAGGAGACAGCAGGTGAGGCTGGACTGGGCTCTGGGCAACCTGATCTGGTTGAGGATGTCCCTGCTGGCTGCAGAGGGGTTGGACTGGATGAGCTTTGGAGGTCCCTTCCCACCCAGACCATTTCATGACTCTATGAGTCTGTGACTTGTGGCAGCACCCAGGGGGTCCTGAGGGTGAGGTGAGCTAGGAGAGGACTCCAGGGCTCCTCTTGCCAAAGCCAGGCAGGTTTGGTGCCTGCAGCCAGCAGTGCACTCCCAGGAGGAAAGCACAAGCATGAGTGGTGCTCCTGCCAAGCACCTGCAGCCCTGCTGTGAAGTGCAGCTAGCAGAGTTTGCTTTGCAGAGGATGGTTTTAAGCCTCTGCCCTTGGAGAGTTTGAGCTCCCTGTCCCAGCACCACTCACAGGGTGCTTGTTTCATTTGGAGTATTCAGGCCCAAGTGGTCTGAGTTTTAATAGTTGGGGCAGAGCTGGGGATGCCCAGAGATTGGAGGCTCTGCATTGGAGCTGCTCACCACCAGAGCAGAGCTGAGAGCAGCTGCCTGCATCTCTGCTCCTCCTCCACTCAGCAGCCTGAATGTCTTGCTGGGCACTCAGCAGATGCCCTCTCGGGCTGCTCTTCTTCAGGTGGAACCTCCTGGTTTCTAGCCTGTGCCCCTTGCCCCTTGTCCTGTCCCTGGGTACCAGCTAAGGCTAGAAATCACAGGGGCCCAGCATGGTGAGGTTGGAAGGGACCTCTGGAGCTCACCCAGCCCAATCCCCTGCCCAGCAGGGCACCCACAGCAGCTTGCCCAGGAGCACAGTGCCCAGGGGGCATTGGAAGCTCTCCACACAAGGAGACTCCACAACCTCCCCGGGCAGCCTGCTCCAGGCCTCCAGCACACTCACAACAAACAACTTTCTTCTCTGGTCAGGTGGGTGCCACTTTGTGCCCCTTGCCCCTTGTCCTGTCCCTGGGCACCACTGCACAGTCTGGCCCCAGCCTCTTGCCCCCCACAGCTCCTTTAGCCCTTGCTGAGCATTGCTCAGCTCCCCTCTGGGGCTGCTCTTCTGCAGGCTCTCAGCCCCAGGGCTCTCAGCCTTTGCTCCTCACAGAGCTGCTCCAGGCCTCTCAGCACCTTCACAGCCTCTACTCCACTCTCTCCAGCAGCTTCCTCTCTCTCTTGAACTGGGGAGCCCAGAACTGGATGCAGTTCTCCAGCCATGTCCTCAGCAGGCAGAGCACAATGGGAGGAGAAGCTCTCTTGGCCTGCTGGTCACACTGCTGAGTGCCCCCAGGGACAGCACTGACCTTGGCCATGAGGGCACATTGCTGGCTCATGGTGACCCTGTGCCCCCCCCAGCACTCACAGGTCCTTTCCCATGGAGCTGCTTTCCAGTGGGTCAGCCTGCCCTGCTGCAGGAGGTTTGCCCTTTCTCAGCTGCAGGACTGCACTTGTCCTGGCTGAACTTTCTGAGGTTCCTTTCCACTCAGCTCCTCTGCAGCCAGCAGAACAGGAGCTGCTTTCCCAGAGCATTTCCATTCCATTCTCTGCTTTGGGCTTATTTTTTTGGGGGGTGAGACATGTGGAAGCTGTCACACAACATCTCCCAGGGAGGTTTCCCATTTTAGCAACAAATCAGTTCTTCATGGAGCCTGTACTGCACCCAACTGTCCCTGCCTGCTCTATGAGGAGTGGGGAGCAGCTGAGGGGAGGGAGGAGCAGCTTCTGGCAGGGGCTCTCAGAGATCCTTGTGGCAGAAGACACCTCTGAGCTCCCTGGGCAGCACTGTGCCCAGCAGAGCTGGGGTGGGCTGTGTCCCCCCTTTGTGTCCTGCCCTCCATGGAGGAGAACAATGAGGGTGGTTGACTGACCCAGGACACGTGCCCTTAACCAGGGCAGGTGTGCCAGGACATCCCTGTCTCCTCACCAAAGCCACCTTGCCAGATTGCAGTGTCTGGTGTCAGCAGGGTGGAAGATGAAAGGGTTCCAGAAGATAAATCCCTCCCCAAGGTACCTGCAGGAGGTTGAGGTCCTATGGGGCTGTGGCATCCCCACTGGAGCAAGGTTCTGCTTGGTAGGTTCCTGAGGTGTTTTGCTTCTTCTGGAACAGGAGTGAAATGGTCAGGGAGACCCCCCTGGGAAAGAGGAAATTGCTCCTGTCCTGAGAACAGCAGAACCTGCTGGGGAGAGACATCTCTGAGCTGCAAGGCAGGAGGAAAAGCACAGAGGAGGTGCAGCAGGGGCTGGGCTGCTGAGGCAAGCAGCTGCACCTCCAGAGAGCCACAGCCACAGCTGCACAGGGACAGAACCTCCTGGGAGGAAACTTGCCAGGCCTGGGCACAGCCTGCCAGGTGATCAGGCCCAGTCAGAAGTTCATGGAAGGCAGGACCTGCTTGACCAACCTGATGACCTTCTAAAAACAGAGGTCATCTGCTGTGTGGACAAGGGACAGGCACTGGGTGGGGGTTACCTAGAACTTAGTAAAGCCTTTGAGACCCTTTCCCACAGCATCCTCCTCAGACCCTGGCTTGGAGGGTGCACACTTCAGTGGGTTAAGAGCTGGCTGATGGCCAGGCCCAGAGGGTGGTGGGAATGGAGTTAGCTGCTGCTGGTGGCTGGCACCAGTGGTGTCCCCCAGGGCTGTGTGGGGCCAGTCCTGGTTAATGTCTTTAGCAATGATGTAAGTGAGGGCATCCAGGCACCCTCAGTCACTCTGCAGATGGCACTAAGCTGGGTGGCAGAGCTGATCTGCTGGAGGGTAGGAGGCTCTGCAGAGGGATCTGGCCAAGGTGGATCCATGAGATGAGGCCAAAGGGATGAGGTTCAACAAGGCCAAGTGCTGGGCCCTGCACTTGGGGCACAACGACCCCATGGATGCTCCAGGCTGGGGGCAGAGTGGCTGGAACCTGCCCAGCAGAAAAGGGCCTTGGGGGTGCTGGGTGACAGCAGCTGAAGAGGAACCAGCAGTGCCCACATGGCTAAGAAGGGCACCAGCAGCCTGGCCTGGGTCAGCAACTTTGTGGCCAGCAGGAGCAGGGCAGGGCTGGTGCCCATGGACTGAGGGAGACCTCATTGCTCTCTGCAGCTCCCTGAGAGGAGGCTGCAGCCAGCTGGGGGTTGGGCTCTGCTCCCTGGGCTCAGGTGACAGAAGGAGGGGAAATGTCCTGGAATTGTGCCAGGGGAGGGACAGGTTAGAGATGAAAAATTTGTGTGCTGCAAAAGTGGTCAGGGACTGGCACAGGCTGCCCAGGGAGGTGGTGGAGTCCTCATGCCTGGAGGTGTTCCAGAACTGTGTGGCCATGGCACTTGGGCCCTGGTTTGGTGCCCATGGTGGGGTTGGGTTGCTGGTTGGACTGGATGAGCCTGGAGGCTTTGCCAGCCCAAACAATTCTGTAGTTCTGCAGCTCAGAAAGTTGAAAGCAGGCTGGAAGCAGGGAGCTGCTGCTGGGGCTGTGGGGGTGGGGGAGAGCTGCTAATGAGCCTTTTCATGTCTCTCCCATCTGATCTAATTCTCTTCAGCCACTTTGATTTCTCTTCCTGTGCAGAAGTTAATGCATGTGATAAACAGTCCCTGTGTCCTGGACTGACTGATCCTCTGTGGGGAGCTCATCTGGCAGAGAAAGGCTGGGCAGAGGCACCTCAAAGCTGGCTCTAAACTGGGCTCCCATGACTGCACACATTGCACCAGGCACAGCCCAGGCTGTGAAGAACAGGTATGGAAAACCTCCCCAAGAGGGGAGCTTGAGGACATTCTGCTCACTTCACCTTTCAGAGAGCAGCCTGGGGCAGAGCTTAGGCTGTTCTTTAAGGCCCTGGGTGGGAGAAGGTCTCTACCATGTAAAGCTCTTTCAGCCTTTTGGACTAAGGCTGCCCTTGGCCTTCTGTGCTGCCAGTGCCCACTGCTGGCTCCTGCCCAGCTTCTCCCCCTCCAGCACCCCCAAGTGCTTCTCTGCAGGGCTGCTCTCATCTCACCCCCAGCCTGGACTGACCCTGAGGGCTGCCCTTGCACTTGGCCATGTTGAACTTCAGGAGGTTCCCTTGGCCTCCCTCCTCCCTGCCCCTGGGGGACAGCAGCAGGTGAGCACAAGGTCCCCTTGCAGGTGCTGTGACCATCTCTTCCCTGTCTCCCACTGTTCTCAGATCTGTTTCCACCACAGAGCTTTATCCATGGCCCAGCACAGTCTCTGCTCTTCACCCAAACCTCTGTGACAACTCCTCTGGGCCCTGGCTCTGGTGGTGTTGGTTGGAGAGCTTCACTCTCAGCCTGGAGACATCCTCCTGCTGCTTGCTCTAGCAGGTCCTGGAGTGCTGCAGGTGCCATGGGGATGCAGTGGAGACTCCTGGCAGGAGGAGATGAGGAGCAGTGGAAGGAGGACATTGCAGGGCCTGCTCTGCACACACAGGTGCTGGAGCATGGACATCTCCCTAGGGCTGATGGCTGAGCAGTGCTGTCTCTGGTGAAGGTTCTGTGGCAGGACACTGGTGAGAAGCAGCAGTCAATGAGACTGCAGTGTGGAGAAGGTGGCAGAAGGGCAGACAATGGTCACAGGTGGAAAGTCTTCAGACACCTCCTTCCAGCAAGAGCTGGTGTCTGAGTGGGTGGGAGCTGCCTCACTTGTGCCTTTCCTCACCAGACAGCTCTGCAGTAGCTTGTGGGAGCAGATGCTCATGAACCCAGCACCTGCAGGCAGCTCTGCAGCAGCCTGGGCTGTGTGCCTGGCAGGTGCTGACACTGAAGTGCTTGAGCATGTCCAGAGAAGGGCAACGAGGCTGGTGAGAGGCCTCGAGCACAAGCCCTATGAGGAGAGGCTGAGGGAGCTGGGATTGTTTAGCCTGCTGAAGAGGAGGCTCAGGGCAGACCTTATTGCTGTCTACAACTACCTGAAGGGTGGTTGTGGCCAGCAGGAGGTTGCTTTCTTCTCTCAGGCAACCAGCACCAGAACAAGAGGACACAGTCTCAAGCT
>WBNM01030809.1:983-15542 GCA_013399055.1 Ramphastos sulfuratus | reverse complement strand
GGCAGTGCTCAGTCCCCTAATCACCCTCATAGCCCTCCCCTGGACCTTCTGCAGCAGATCCCTGTCCCTCTGAAACTGGGGAGCCCAAAACTGAATGCAGCCACTGGCTGAGCCAAAGCTTGAGGCTCATTCCCAGGCAAGTATAGCCTGGGTGGCTACAGTGGTCCTGGTCCCAGAAGGCATGAACACCTCCAGCTAGATGCCCACCAGCGCTCTTGGTCTTCGTGGTGGTGAGCACAGGCTCCAGCAGTGGGTGGCTTTGGCAGCTCCTGCCCACAGGAAGCTGCTGCAGATGGGGCAGAAGCTGTTGCAAAGCCAAGCAGTGTCTAAGTGTGATCTCTGGTCTGGCATTGCCCTTCTTCTACTGGCTCTCATTGGGCAGGCTGTGAGAAGATGGCTGAGGATGAGGACAACAGCTCCTGGGAGAAGAAGGAAGAGAGGAGACCTTGCTCCTTGCACTCACTGTGTAGCTGTTCATCTTCTGTCTGCAGAGAGAAGCTCTCCTGCTTCTGCCTCTTCTTGTCTTCCTCTGCTTCTGACATGCACCCAGCATGGATCTTCTCCATCTCTGCTCTTCCAGGCTGCCCTCCAAGGCAGATGCTGCAGTCAGGGAGGGAGAGCTCTGCTCTGGCTGTTGGGCTTGATGGAAACAATGCTGAGGTGCAGTCAGGGGCAGAATGGTGCCAGAAGCCTCCTCGCCCTGGAGGTGGTGAGCACCTGGCTGAGGCTGTGCATGCATCACCCATGTGGATAGGGCTGGTGGAATTCAAACCACAAAAGAGCACTGGGCAGTGGTTGGTGCCCTAGAGCTGCCCCTTCCCTTTGCTTAAAGCAGGGAGCTGCAGTCACCTGGGCAAGCTGTTGGCTGGCAGGAGCCCTGAGGGAGATTCACAGAACCACAGAATTCCAGAATGTCTGGGGCTGGAAGGGAGCTGCAGAGAGCAGCCAGTCCAAGCCCTGCCAGAGCAGGGGCAGCCAGGGCAGGGCACACAGGAACACACCCAGGGGGGCTTGGAAAGGCTCCAGAGCAGGAGACTCCACAACCTCTCTGGGCAGCCTGCTCCAGGCCTCCAGCACCCTCACAGGGACAAAGTTTCCCCTCCTCTTCCCCTGGCACCTCCTCTGCTCCAGCTGGCACCCAGTACCCCTTGTGCTGCCCTTGGCCATCCCTGGGCACAGCCTGGCTGGGTCCTCCCAACACTGCCCTGCACATCTTTAGCACAGCACTGAGGGCAGCCCTCAGGCTCCTCTGCTGCCAGCTGCCAGCCCCAGCTCCCTCAGCCTGGCCTCACAGGAGATGTTCACTGCCTGCAGCAGCTTGGGGGCTCTGGGCTGGGCTCTCTGCACCACTTCCCTGAGCTCCTTCTTGAGCTGAGGGGCCCAGAACTGGACACAAGAGTGCAGCTGTGACCTCAGCAGGGCAGAGCAGAGGGGCAGGAGAACCTCTCTGACCTGCTCACCACAGCCCTTCTGATTCACCCTAAGATGCCCTTGGCCTTCTTGGTCACCAGGACACATTTGTGTCTCATGGGCATCCTTTTGCCCACCAGCACTCCCAGGTCCCTCTCCTCTGCTCTGCTCTCCAACAGCTCAGTTCCCTCAGCAAACTCCCTGAGCAGAACAGCAGCTACACCCTGGAGGTGCCACCTGAGCTCCTCAGACCTGAGCTAAGTCTGGAGGTGTGAGGAGGAGCCCTCACAGGAAGGTGGAGGCTTGGTGGACCTGGGCAGAGCAGAGCAGAGCAGAGGACCTGTGCAGGGCAGTGAATGCACAAGAGGGGTTTTGGCAATGGGGGGCAGGAGCTTGTGGGAGGGTTTGGTGGCATCCTGGCATATTCTGAGGGTTGTGGCTCCCCTGTGCTGATGAACTGTGTCTGAACATGCTCAGCCTTGGGGTGGGTCCTAAATGGTTGACTCCAGAGACTCCCAAGTTGCCCGAGGAGGTCATTAGGAGGCTTTCAAGGCCCTGAGCAACCTGTTCTAGAGGGAGGTGTTCTGCATAGCACAGACAGGGACCTGCTGGAGCAGGGCCAGAAGAGACCACAGCAGTGCTGGCAGGGCTGGAAGGGCTCTGCTGGGAGCCAGGCTGGGAGAGTTGGGGGTGTTCAGCCTGCAGAGGAGAAGGCTCCAGGGAGACCTTCTGGTGGCCTTGCAGTGCTGGAAGAGGCTGAGCAGAGAGCTGGGGAGAGGCTTCTGAGCAGGGCCTGTGGTGCCAGGCCAAGGGGGGATGGTTTGAACTGAAAGAGGGAGATTGAGAGTGGAGAGAAGGGAGAAATGTTTGACCCTGAGTGTGGGGAGAGCCTGGCCCAGGCTGCCCAGAGAGGTGGGAGCTGCCCCAAGGCTGGCACCATTGCAGGGTAGGGTGTTGGGGACTGTGAGCAGCCTGCTCTGGTTGGGGATGTCCCTGCTGGCTGCAGGGGTTGCACTGGATGAGTTTTAAATGTCCCTTCCAAGCCAGACCTTTCTGTGATATCCTTTCCACTTTTTCCTGTAGCTCTGTGGAGCAGGAGGCTCTGCTCTGCTGCATCCTCAGTGTGTGGAACTCAACTCTTGCTCAGCCCCTGCCTGTCAAAATTCCTGCTTTGTTCCCTGACCCTGCACTGAAGGGCAGTTCCCAGCTTCCCAGCTGCCTCCTCAGACTGACAAGAGAAAGGAGAGAAGAAACTGTCAGGATGCCAAAAGTGCCTGCAGGGAGCAGCAAGCATTTGGGACCCCTCTGAAGCTGCTGTCCTGCACTCCTGAGCTCTGAAGGCAGATTTCTAACTCAGGAAGGAGGTTTTAGTGCCAAGCGTCCACCACGGAGTTCCCCTTGCTTGGTGTGGTGCTGGGAGTGCCCCAGCAGCACCTGCCCTTGATTCCTTTTGGGCAGCTTTTATCTGTCAGAAGACTTCTGTGGGCACACCTCAAGAAGACTTCTGTGGGCACATCTCAAGTGCCCCAGCTGGTGGTGAAGGTTGAGCCCAAAGGAGCAGTTGCAGCAAATGTTTGGGATGCTGGAGCTGCACCACCCACTGCAGCCAGCACGGGGAGGGGGCAGACCTGCAGCTCTTCTGAACCCTCTCCAGCAGTCAGATCTGTGGTGATGCTAATGGATTGGTGCCCCCAGCACAAGAGGGACATGGACTTGCTGGAGAGAGTCCAAAGGAGGCCACCAAGGTGATCAGAGGCTGGAGAAGCTCTGCTGTGGGGACAGGCTGGGAGAGTTGGGGCTGTGCAGCCTGGAGAAGAGAAGGCTCCAGGGAGACCTCAGAGCTGCCTTCCCATGCCTGAAAGGGCTCCAGGAGAGCTGGGGAGGGACTTTGGACAAGGGCTGGGAGTGCCAGGATGAGGAACAATGGATTGGAGCTTGAGAAGGGCAGATTGGAACTGGAGATGAGGAAGAAATTCTTGGGAGTGAGGGTGGGGAGGCACTGGCACAAGTTGCCCAGGGAGGCTGTGGCTGTCCCCTCCCTGGAGGTGTTCAAGGCCAGGCTGGATGAGGCCCTGAGCACCCTGTGCTGGTGGGAGGCTCCACTCTAACCCTGCTCTGCCTCAGCTCCAAACCATTCCCCCTTGGCCTGGCTCAGACACCTCAGCAAAAGTTCCTCTGCAGCCTTCCTGCAGGATCCCTTCAGCTCTTGGCAGGCAGCTCTGAGGTGCCTCTGGAGCCTTCTCCTCTGCAGGCTGCACCCCCCCAGCTCCCTCAGCCTGTGCTCACAGCAGAGCTGCTCCAGTCCTTGGAGCATCTTTGTGGCCTCCTCTGGCCTCACTCCAGCAGCTCTGTGTCCTTCTTCTGCTGGGGACAGCAGCACTGGAGGCAGGGTTGGAGGTGAGGTCTGAGCAGAGCAGAGCCAAGGGGCACAATCCCCTCTCCTGCCCTGCTGCCCACACTGCCCTGGCTGCAGCCTAGGATAAAATTTGCTTTCTGGTCTGCTTCTGTCCTCTGCCCTGAGCTGCTGCATGGGAGTGGGTGTGGGGAAGGCTGTGGAGGGGCTCAGGGGGACTGTCAGAGGGGGAATGTCAAGGAGCACAGGAGCCAGACCCAGTGCTATGTGGCTGGGAGGGGATTAGAAGCTGTCTGTAAAGAAGAGAGGTTACTTTTGCCTTTTTACTTTTTTTTCCTTTCCTTTTGACTGCCTGCCCTTCTCTTTGTGCTGCCAAGGCAAGCTGGGGGCTCTCTGCAGTATTGGCAAATCCTTTTTTTAACTCCTAGATGAAAGGACATGGCAATGGCCTCAGTATGAAAGAAGATGGAGAAAGTTTAGCCTTAGCCTTTGAATCAGCCAGGGGAAGCCATCTGAGTTTCTTGCTTTGGCATCTGGACATTTTCCCCTTCTGCTAATGCAGATCTGTGCTGGTTTTAAAATAGATCCAGTGCAGGAAAACCCCAAAAGCCTTAAATTCAACCCAAGTCCTAAAGCTGAGCTCCACAGCACAGCTCTTATTCATCCCTTGATTCATTCACCTCATAAACATCCTTTTGCATGCTGTGTTTTCCTCTGCTGCCTTTCCACTCTCCCATGCAAATCAGGAACCAACCCTTCTGACAAACACTGATTCCATTATATTTCCCCCTCCCCCCCCAGTTAGGAGGTAAGAAGTTTCTGAGCCAAAAACAGGTGATTTTTAATTTTTTTTTTTTTTTTTTTTTTTTTTNTTTTTTTTTTTTTTTTTTTTTAGGGCCCAAAAGAATTTGAGCTCCCAGCCAGGATTTGAGCCTGGCTCCATTTCCACTGCAGAAATGCTTTTGTTTCCTGGTCCTGCAAACCTCTGTCCAAGAAGATCACAAAAATAACACTGTGGGGACTTAGTGGAACTTGACACTGTTCCTGAAGGGTTTTAAATGAAGATTCCCCCTCCCCAGCCACTTCCTGATCCATTTCAATCCCATTCTTTCCCCTTGGCTGTAAATAATTTTTGCTTCAATCACACTTAGAGGCCAGCTCAGGTTTTGGCCAGCCCAGTTTCTGGAGAGTGAGAGAATCACAGAGTGCTGGAGGTTGGAAGGGACCTCCAGAGATCATTGAGTCCAACCCTAAATGGAATGGAGGAGGCTGAGGCAGAAGGAGTTCGATAATCAAAGCTCCTGCTCCACCTCCAGAGGTCATCAAGTCCAACCCTAAATGGAATGGAGGAGGCTGAGGCAGAAGGAGTTCGATAATCAAAGCTCCTGCTCCACCTCCAGAGGTCATCAAGACCAACCCTAAATGGAATGGAGGAGGCTGAGGCAGAAGGAGTTCGATAATCAAAGCTCCTGCTCCACCTCTGGAGATTATTAAATCCAATCCCAAATGGGATGGAGGAAGCTAAGGCAAAAGGAGCTTAAATATCAAAGCTCATGCTCCAAACAGCTGCTTGGAGCTGGTGGATGTTCTGTGCCTGTATGGTGAGGGCACAGCTGGGCCACAGCTGGGCCACTGCAGGCAAGGTGAGAAGAGAGTGCTCAGCCCCTCCTGGTGAAGGCAGCTGGGACAAAAGGAGAAGGTGAAGCATTTTCCTCTGAACATTAGACACGAGAAACCACCCAGGCCTCTCTCACACCTCCAGTCCTGGGGTCAGCCTCCCTCTTTCCAGGAAGGACACTGAGGAGCTGGAGCAGGTCCAGAGAAGGGCACCAAAGCTGGGGAAGGGTCTGGAGAGCAGGGCTGGGGAGGAGCAGCTGAGGGAGCTGGGGGGGTGCAGCCTGGAGGAGAGGAGGCTGAGGGAGACCTCATTGCTTTCTACAGCTCCCTGAGAGGAGGCTGCAGTCAGGCTGGGGGTGGGCTCTGCTCCCTAGGATCAGCTGTTAGGAGAAAGGGAAATGGCCCCAGGTTGTTCCACAGAAGGTTTAGGTTGAACTTTAGGAGCAGTTTCTTCCCTGACAGGGTTGCCAAGCCCTGGGTTGCACCACGTGAAGGGATGCAAGAGCTGTGCAGATGTGGTGCTGAGGGCTGTGTTAGCTGTGGTCCAGCTGATGCTGGGTGCAGCTATACTCAATGATCCCAAAGGTCTCTTCCAGCCTCGAGGGCTCTGCCCTTCTGTGCCAGTGCCATGAGCTGCTCTCATGCCCACCAGAGCCTGCACACACCCAGCCCTCTGCTACTCACCCTCTGTGTGCCCTCCATGCTCAGTGGTCAGCACAAAACATGTGCTGGGGGAGGAGGGTCTGGGTGGGAGGGGATGTGATGCCCCCCCCAAAGCCAGCAAAGGCTGGAGCTGGGTCACCTCTTTCCTGCTCTCCTGCTCCCCAGCTGACTCCTGGTGCCAGCACTGGCAGAGCAAAGCCAGATGTGCCTGGTGGGCAGCAGCAGTTGGCACCTCTGCCTAGACCTTGAGCAGTTCCCTTTGCACAAATGCCTGCCCATGGGCACTGCTGCAGCAGTGACACAGCTCTGCTGGCACTGGGGGCACCCTGGCTGGCAAACAGCCCATATGCATGGGCAGATGAAGCACAACCATGGGGTGCTTCTGTGAGGTGATGTTTCCAGCTCCTTTTCACAACCCCTGAGTCTTCTGCAGCAGAGCTCCTGCTCTTGGGGTCGTTCCCAAACACCTCCACCACCCTAAACCACCTTCCTCCTTTGTGACCTGCTGCCATGACCTCCAGCCAGGCTGGATCTGTGCTGCTCAGCCAGGGAGCTGCTCTGCCAATCACTGCATCATCCAGGTTGGAGCAACCCCTCAGGCTCACCAAGCCCAACCATTAACCCTGCTCCATAAGGTGCACCCTAAACCATAGCCCCAGGCACCAGATCTGAGCAGCCTTTAAACACCTCCAGGCTTGGGGACTCCACCACCTCCCTGGGCAGCCTGTGCCAGTGCCTGACCACTCTTGCTGGGAAAAAATATTTCCTCCTGTCCACCCTAACCCTGCCCTGCTGCAGCTTGGGGCCATTCCCTCTTGTTCTGTCACTAATACCTGTGAGCAGAGACCAGCATCAGCCTCTTCACAGCCTCCTTTTGGGTAGCTGTAGACAGTGATGAGGTCTCCCTCAGCCTCCTCTCCAAACTAACCATCCCCAGCTCCCTCAGTTGCTCTTCATAAGATTCATTCTCCAGGCCCTTCACAGCCTTCTTGCCCTTCTCTGGCTCCAGCACATCCACATCCCTCTTGTATTGAGGTGCCCAAAACTGGACACAACACTCCAGCTGTGCCCTCACCAGTGCCCAGAACAGGAAGCTATCTCCTCCCCCCTCCCACATTTCTAATCCCAGCCAGGATGCCATTGGCTTTCTTTGCCAGCTGGGCACACTGCTGGCTCATACTCAGTCACCTGTCAAACAGAACCCCCAGGTCCCTTTCTGCCAGGCAGTTCCCAAGCACACTGCCCCAGGCCTGCAGCCTTGCTTGGGGTCATTGTGACCCCTGTGCAGGACCTGCCACTTGGCCCTGCTGAAGCTCATCCTGTTAACATTGGCCATGGATCTAATCCAGCCCAGTCCCACTGCAGAGCTTCCCTACTCTGGTGCAGACCATCATTGCTACCCAGCTTAGTGCCAGCTGCAAACTCACTGCTGGCAAACTCTGTGTCTGCACCAAGGACATCAACACAGATGTTAGACACTGAGCCCTGAGGATCACCACTGGTGCCCAGTCCCCAGCTGGATCTAACTCCATTGACCACCACTCTTTGGGCCTGCTTCACCCAGCAGGTCATTGCTCAACAGAGCCATGAGCAGTCAGATTTGCCACGAGAACTCAGGGGGAAAAGCGTCAAAGGCTTTGCTGAAGTCTGGGTAGGCATCAGGGCTGAGCTGTCCCTGCCTGTCCTACAGAGAGACAACAGAACACATCCAGTGGGCAGAGCCCTCCCAGCTCAGCCAGCCCAGCCCTGCACCAGCACTGCAGGGGCACCACTGAACCCTGTCCCCCAGCACCAGGGCTGCAGGTGCTGGAACCCTTCCTGGGATGGGGACTGCAGCACTGCCCTGGGCAGCCTGTGCCAGGCTTTGAGAACCCTTCCAGGGCAGAAAGAGCTCCTGAGCTGCAGCCTGAGCCTGCCCTGGGGCAGCTTGGAACCGTTGCCTCTGCTCCTGTCCCTTGCCACCAAGCAGCAGAGGCTGCCCCCTCCTCACTGCCCCCTCCCTGCAGGCAGCTGCAGAGAGCAAGGAGCTCTGCCCTCAGCCTCCTCTTCTGCAGCCTCAACACCCCCAGCTCCCTCAGCCCCTCCTCACCCCCAGCTGCTCCAGGCCCTTCTCCAGCCTCAATGGCCTCTGCACACAGACAGCTCTGGCTTCTCAGCTCTGATTTCTCAGCTACAGGTTTTCAGGGAGCCTCCTGCTCCCAAGACCTCTGCCCTCTTCCCAATGGGGCTGGGGGTCACTTCACATCCAGCACGGGGCTGGGGTTCACTGCCATCATGGGGCTGGCACACAGCTGGTCAGACTCAGCAGTGTGATCCCTTCAGGCTTTGTTCCTCATGAACCAGGCTAAAAATGAGTTTGTCTGGGTGCAAGCAAGTTCACTTCCTTTCTAAGAGCTCTTTGATGATCAAACAGTCCCTTGTTTTCTGATGTTTGCTGCTGCCTTCCCAAAATAACAAATTTCCTGATGAAATCAGTTAGGCTTTTACATCCCCCAGCCTCTGCCATCATCCAAGAGTTTTTCCTCTCAGCCTGGCTTCCCTGGTTTGACCAAGTGTTTTCTTGCACAAGGCAAGAGCAGCTCAGGAGTGAATTTATCACTGATCCAGAAAGCTTTTGAATTGAAGGCAAATCTGCATCCCAAGAGTAGTGGTCAACAACTCCATGTCCAGGTGGAGCCAGGTGACAGTTGGTGTCCCTCAGGGGTCCATGGTGGGACCAGAGCTGTTCAGTATCTTAATCAGTGACACAGAGAGACTGAGGCACCCTCAGCAAGGCTGCAGATAACAGCAAGCTGAGTGGTGTGGTTGGTAAGGCTGAAGGACAGGATGGAGCCATCCAGAGGGACCTGGGCTGGCTGCAGAGGTGGAGAACCTCAGGAGATTCAATCAGGCCAAGTGCAAGGTCCTGCCCCTGGGTCAGGGGAACTCTCAGTATCAGACCAGGCTGGGGGTGAGGAGATGAGAGCAGCCCTGCAGAGAAGGACTTGGGGGTGCTGGTGGGGGAGAAGCTGTGCAGGAGCCAGCAGTGGGCACTGGCAGCACAGAAGGCCAAGGGCAGCCTGGGCTGCATCCAGAGCAGTGTGGGCAGAGATGGAGAGAGGGGATCCTGCCCCTCTGCTCTGCTCTGGGGAGACCTCACCTGCAGGGCTGGGGCCAGCTCTGGGACCCCAACACAAGAGACCTGCAGCTGCTGGAGAGGGTCCAGAGTAAGCCACCAGAACCCCACAGTCCCTCTCTGCAGTCCTGCTTCCCAGCTGGTTGGACACCAGTAGGTTCTGCTTCCTGGGATTGGCCATCCCCAGGTGCAGGATTTTGCATTTCTTCTTGAGATTCCCTTCTGAGTTTCCTCTCTGCTCTGTTCTGCAGCTTGTCCAGGTCCTTCTGAGTAGACACAGCCCCCTGGTGCACCACTCACAGCCCCCAGTGTGGCTCAGCTGCACACTCGATGGGGCTGGACTTGCTGCAGGCTATTAGAGGACATTATCCAGCAGTGTGCCCAGCCCTGGCCACTGGGGTAGACCTTTAGTGCCTCACCTCCAGCTGGACTTTGTGCTGCTGCTGGGAACCCTTTGGGCCCCTCCTCTCCAGCTCCTGAGGCACTGGAGCAAGTTTCCTGTTGGCTGTGAATCATTTAAGAGCTTTGATGCCATCCACTTACTGATCACGTCTCCAGCTGAGGAATCCCAGTCTCTCAGGCAAGGTTTCACATCCCAAAAGGAAGGATAGCAGGCCATTAAATAGTGGAAACCAAAGAAAACTGCCCTGAGCTTCCTCCTCTTTGTTTTCTTTCAGAAACCACCACCAGCCTGAGACAGTGAAGCCTGCACCAGGACCTGCACTGCTGCTCCTGTGGCTGCATGGAAGCACCTCAGGGCTCTGCCCTTCAGCAGCCCCTGCCAGGAGCTGGCAGATGTGCCACAGTCTGGGCACTTCCTACCTTCTGCCTGGGTGACTGCTGCAAAGCCAAACACAGATCCAGGCTGGGTGAGCAGTGGCTGAGAGCAGCCTGGGGGAGAAGGCCTTGGGGTGTCAGCTGGTGCCCAGCAGCCAGCACTGGTCAGTGGCAGCCCAGAGGCAGCTGTGTGCTGGCTGCAGCCAGAGCAGGGAGAGCAGCAGCACAGGGAGGGGATTCTGCCCCTCTGCTCTGCTCTGCTCAGAGCTCACCTGCAGCTCTGCCTCCAGTGCTGGGGACCTAAGGGCCACATCCTGCTCTCACCTGGTAATGAAAATGACAGAGATTCACAGAATGGGTTGGGTTGGAAGAGACCTGAAAGCTCATCCAGCTCCAACCCCCTGCCATGGGCAGGGACACCTCCCACCAGCACAGGGTGCTCAAGGCCTCATCCAGCCTGGCCTTGAACACCTCCAGGGAGGGGGCAGCCACAGCCTTCCTGGGCAACCTGTGCCAGTGTCTCCCCACCCTCACTCACAAGAATTTCTTCCTCATCTCCACTCTCAGTCTTCCCTCCTCAAGCTCCAATCCATTGTCCCTAATCCTGTCACTCCCAGTCCTTGTCAAAAGTCCCTTCCCAGATCTCCTGGAGCCACTTCAGCTACTGGAAGGCTGCTCTAAGGTTTCCCTGGAGCCTTTTATTCTCCAGGCTGCACAGCCCCAACTCTCCCAGCCTGTGCCCACAGCAGAGGCTCTCCAGCCTCTGATCACCTTGGTGGCCTCCTCTGGACCCTCTCCAGCAGCTCCATGTCCCTCTTGTGCTGGTTCCCCAGAGCTGGAGGCAGTGCTGCAGGTGAGGGCTGAGCAGAGCAGAGCAGAGGGGCAGAATCCCCTCCCTGTGCTGCTGCTCTCCCTGCTCTGCCTGCAGCCAGCACACAGCTGCCTCTGGGCTGCCACTGACCAGTGCTGGCTGCTGGGCAGTTTGGCACCAACTGACACCCCCAGGTCCTTCTCCTGCAGGCTGCTCTCAGCCAATGCTCCCCCAGGCTGTGAGAGATTCAGCTGGATGTGGCTGTTTGGTGCTGGCTCTGAGCAGGAGCAGAAGCCTTTTGCTGACTCCTCAGCTGAGCCATGCAGTGTCTGGGTTTGGCTTTGTGTAGCTCAGAGGTGCACAACCATCTGTCATCTGCCTCTCCAGAGCAGCACTCTCTCCCATCTGGCCCAGGGAAACAACCCAGCTCTCAACTCCATGTGCTGCAGGGCTGTGGGGTTAACAAGCTGAGCTGTGCCCCAGCATGCTGAGCAGGAGGCAGCACATCCTGCATCTGCTCCAGGATCCTTCACTCAGGGGCTGCTGTCTAACCCCAGCTACTCAGGCACCTTTTATCTCAGAAACCTGCCTTCAGCAGTGTGCACTTGGGGCACAACAACCCCATGGATGCTCCAGGCTGGGGGCAGAGTGGCTGGAAAGCAGCCTGGTGGAAAAGGGTCTGGGGGTGCTGGTGGACAGCAGCTGAGCACTAGTCAGCAGTGCCCAGGTGGGCAAGAAGGGCACCAGCAGCCTGGCCTGGATACAAACCAGCATGGCCAGCAGGAAGGGCAGTGGTGGTGCCCCTGTAACTGGGCTCTGGTGAGGCCACAGCCTGAGCACTGCATCCAGTTCTGGGCACCACAGCATAGGAAAGACATTGAGGGGCTGGAGAGTGTCCAGAGAAGGGCAGTGAGGCTGGGGAAGGGTTTGGAGGAGCAGCTGAGGGAGCTGGGGGTGTTCAGTGTGGAGAAGAGGAGGCTGAGGGTGACCTCCTTGCTCTCTACAGCTCCCTGAGAGGAGGCTGCAGTGAGGCTGGGGTTGGGCTCTGCTCCCAAGTAACCAATGACAGGATGAGAGGAAATGGCTGAAGCTGTGCCAGGGGAGGGTTAGGTTGGAGATGAGGAAAAATCTCTTTGCTGCAGGAGTGGTTTGGGGCTGGCACAGGCTGCCCAGGGAGGTGGTGGGAGGTGCCTGGAGATGTTCCAGAAGCTGTAGAAGTGGAGCTGCAGGACAGAGTTTGGGTTGCAGCAGCACTCCATGATCTGCAAGGTCTTCTCCAGCCTTAGTGATTCCATGGTTCTGTAATTCTTTGTCCTGTCCTCAGCACAGCCCAGAGACACCCACACATGAGTGTGCCTGCAGCAGGCAGGAGACAAGAAGTGACCTGAGGTGGCTTCTGCCACTTTGTACAGCCCCAGCAGCCCCAGCAGAGCAGAACTGCCTCCATTCCAGGCACAACCCACCCAGACTGCAGGCAGAGCAGCCCCTGCTGAGATTCCCTCTGCAGGAATTCTGTCCTAAATGCCTCCAAGTGCTGAACACCAACCTGTTGACTAATCCTTGCATTTTCAGTAGAGGTAGAATGAGACAAATTCCTTCATTTCTCACACACCCATCCCCTGCAAGTCATGGAATCATGTCAGGAGAGTGGGCAGCAGGGCAGGGGAGGGGATTGTGCCCCTTGGCTCTGCTCTGCTCAGACCTCACCTCAAATCCTGCCTCCAGTGCTGCTGTACTCAGCAGAAGAAGGACACAGAGCTGTGGAGTGAGGCCAGAGGAGGCCACAAAGATGCTGCCAGGGCTGGAGCAGCTCTGCTGTGAGCACAGGCTGAGGGAGCTGGGGGGGTGCAGCCTGCAGAGGAGAAGGCTCCAGGGGCACCTCAGAGCTGCCTGCCAAGAGCTGAAGGGATCCTGCAGGAAGGCTGCAGAGGAACTTTTGCTGAGGGTGTCTGAGCCAAGGGGGAATGGTTTGGAGCTGAGGCAGAGCAGGGTTAGAGTGGAGCTGAGGAAGAAGTTCTTTGGTGTGAGGCTGCTGAGACTCTGGCATGGGTTGCCCAGGGAGGCTGTGGCTGCCTCCTGCCTGGGGGTGTTGGATGAGGCCTTGAGCAGCCAAGCTGAGAGCTGTCCCTGGCCATAGCATGGAGCTTGGAGCAGATGCTCTCTGAGGTCCCTTCCAGGCTGAGCCACTCTGTGACTCTCTGGTTGTTTGGAGAAGACTGCTGAGAGCATCAGGTCAGCAGCCAAGGCACAGGCAGGGGATCAGGGATGGTCACTCACATGGTGCTGTGCTTTATTCCTGCCTTCCTCCCTTTCTTACATCTGGATTGGGAGGGAGCCAGCAGCCAGAGTGTCCTGTTCCCTTCCCCTGCATCACTCTGGGGTGGCAGGAGCATCAGCTCAGCATTTTCAGAGCAACCAGGAACTCTCTCTGAAAGGCCTTGCTGGCTGCTGGGAAGGCAGCAGAATGAAGAGTTGGGATACAGATGAGAGCTTTGTGGGCCTGCAGTGCTCAGGACACAGCTCCTTCTTTGACAACTTCAGTCCACAAAGGGCTCCTCTGCATCTTGCTTCACTCCCAAGGTTTTTAATAGCTCTGGCCCTGATCTCTGCAGCAGCACATGAATGACATCTGAAGAACTATCACATTTTAAGTGACATTTGTGCTCAGGAGCTCAGCTATAATTAGAGGCAACTGAATCATCTGCAAGGAATCATCAATCCAGACCTTGCTGCCTGTCTCCCCTTCATGAGAGGAGGGGAGGTTGCCACAGTCTCCAGCCCATTCCTCATGGAACCACAGAACTGTTAGCATTGGCAGAGACCTCTGAGCTCACCAAGCCCAAGCACTGCCCCAGAGCTCACAGTCCCAGCCCTGCTGCTGAGCCACTGCCACTAACCCACCCACGTCCCTCTGCACCACATCCACAGGGCTCTGAAACACCTCCAGGGATGGGGACTGCACCACCTGCCTGGGCAGCCTGGGACAGTGCCTGGGAACCCTTGCTGGGGAGAAATTCTTCCTCATAGCCAACCTGACCCTCCCCTGGCACAGCTTGAGGCTGTTTGCTCTTGTCCTGTCACTTGGTGCCTGTGAGCAGAGCCCAACCCCAGCTGGCTGCAGCCTCCTCTCAGGGAGCTGCAGAGAGCAATGAGGTCTCCCTCAGCCTCCTCTTCTCCAGACTAAAATTCACACCTACTCACACATTTTCTCAAGTGAGTTTCTCTGGGTCTGATGCTAGCTGTCAGTGCCAGGGATGGGGTTCCCCAGAACCCTGGGCAGTGGCATGTGCCATATGCTGCCCTTGCCCATGGGGTGGGGCAGAGATGTGGTGGTGTGGGGTAGAGATGTGGTGGGATGAGTGTGAATCTGAGCACAGGAGCATGTGGTGAACCTGCAGTGTGCCCAGATGGCCAAGAAGGCCAATGGCATCCTGGCCTGGATCAGGAGCAGTGTGGCCAGCAGGACCAAGACTGTCTTTTCCTGTGCCAGCACTGCTCAGGCCACACCTTGAGTGCTGTGTCCAGTTCTGGGCCCCTCAGTTTAAGAAAGATGTTGAGGTGCTGAATGTGCCCAGAGAAGGGCAGCAAGGCTGGGGAGGGGCCTGGAGCACAGCCCTGTGAGGAGAGGCTGAGGCAGCTGGGGGTGTGCAGCCTGCACAAGAGGAGGCTCAGGGCAGACCTCATTGCTCTCTGCAGCTACCTGAAGGGAGGTTGTGGCCAGCTGGGGTTGGGCTCTGCTGCCAGGCACCCAGGGACAGAAGAAGAGGACACAGCCTCAAGCTGTGCCAGGGCAGGCTCAGGCTGGATGTTAGG
>WBNM01030805.1:2149-13664 GCA_013399055.1 Ramphastos sulfuratus | reverse complement strand
CAGGGCTGGAAGGGACCACAAGGATCAGCCAGCTCCAACCCCCCTGCCATGCCCAGGGACACCTCACACTAGCTCAGGCTGGCCACAGCCTCAGCCAGCCTGGCCTTAAACACCTCCAGGGATGAGGCTTCCACCACCTCCCTGGGCAACCCCTGCCAGGCTCTCACCACCCTCATGCTCAACAACTTCTTCCTAACATCCAGGCTGACTTTACCCATTTCCAGCTTTGTTCCATTCCCCCCTGACAGCCTAAAAAGTCCCTCCCCAGCTTTCTTGTAGCCCCCTTCAGATGCTGCAAGGCCACAAGAAGGTCACCTGGGAGCCTTCTCCTCTCCAGCCTGCACAGCCCCAACTGCCTCAGTCTCTCCTCACAGCAGAGCAGCTCCAGCCCTCTGCTCACCCTCATGGCCCTTCTCTGGACACCTCCCAGCACCTCCACATCCCTCTTGTCCCAGAGGCTCCTTCTGTCCTGGGTCTGTGCAGAACCACTTGGTCCTGGCACTCTGCACCACGAGCAGCCATGGTTGGAGCTGCTGGAGGTAAATCCCAGTTGTGGAATGCTGCCAGCCCACATCTCCTGCACCTTTCCTAGCTTGGGAGGGGTCTCTCCTTCCTCCAGCCATGCCTTGCAGTGTTCCAGAGACATTTTGCTGCCAGGCTGTGTGACAGAGCTCAGCACCTCTGCTCCCTGTCCCAGCCCAGGTGCTGGCTCTTTGAGCAGGAGCATTTGCTAGCTCTGACTGCCTAGGAGCTATGGCAAGGGGATTAAGCAGTTGCTCAAGCCTTTCCCAGCTCACTTTCACCATCCCAGGAGTGAATCAGAGTGAATTTTATTCTTGTTGACTCTCCTAAAGGAAGGAACTGACCCTGGCTTTGCACAGAAATGAGTGATTTTCCCAAGCACACTGTTGCCATCACAGAGGTCTTCACCCTCACACAAAGCCCTCCCCTAAAGGAGAGGGGTTCAAGCACTTGGCAGAGTTCTGCTGACACCCCAAGCTTTCAAGCCACAATTACAGTGGCTGCCTGCCAGCTCCAACCCCCTCCCCCCCCCCCGCCCCCCTCCAAAAAAAAAAAAAAAAAAGATGAGCAGATCACTCTGGATCCANACCCAACGTTGATCACGTTGGGTGATTCTGTGCTCCACAACCTCCCTGGAGGTGTTCAAGGCCAGGCTGGATGAGGCCTTGAGTGACCTGTGCTAGTGGGAGGTGTCCCTGCCTATGGCAGGGGGTTGGAACTGGCTGATCCTTGAGCTCCCTTTCAACCTTCCCATTCTATGATCCTGCCAAAGGTGCTTCCCTCCCATCCCTCAGGCTGGCACCACAAACCCTCCAGCCTGGGGCTGCCTTGCTGTGGCACAGGGGTGGCCAAGCCAGCAGCCACACCTTGCCTCACCTCAGCTGCTGCCCCAAGCCAGCAGAAGCAGCCAGAGCTTTCATCAGCTCTTTGCTCACGTTCACACAGCTGTCAGAATTCTCCCTAACCAGAGTACTTTAAGGCTGATAACACAGTGTCTGCATAGCTTTGCCTCTTCCCTGATATGACTGGAAGTGGCAGGATTTCTCCTGCCCATCACCAGCTGCCCTTGAGTTGTCTTCTAGACATTTTGCCTTTTTTTTCCCTTCCAGGGCTTTTATATTTTTTTTTCCCTCCTTCTCCTCTTGTCTCTCTGTTTGCTTGTTTATTTTCCTCTCTGCTTGGTGTTAGCCATTGAGACAGAACATCCAAAGCAGCTACAGGGCTTGTTCAAAGGGTGACAGAACTGAAAGGATGTTTGGGTTTTGGTTTGTTATTTTGTTTTTTTTTTTTCTATTGGTGAGAGATTGCTGCTTTAGAGCACTCAACCTCTTTGTACCAAAGAGGACATGTCCAGCTCAGGCTGAGGACTCCACTGGGGCTAAAGACTTGCAAAGCAGTGTAGTGACAGCTACAGCCCAGCAAGGAGCAGAGCAAGCTGCTGAACTACCATCACTGCCATCTCAGCCACTCCACTCTCCATCCCTGGCACAAAAAGAGACTGGATGTGGAGCTTGGTGCCATAACTCAGCAAAACCATAAACCAGCATAAAGATCTTTGATCATGTTGGGTGATTCTGTGCTCCACAACCTCCCTGAGGGTGTTCAAGGCCAGGTTGGATGAGGCCTTGAGTGACCTATTCTAGCAGGAGGTGTCCGTGCCTATGGCAGGGGGTTGGAACTGGGTGATCCTTGAGGTCCCTTCCAACCTTCCCATTCAATGATTCTATGGTAAGCATGGGGGAGGAGAGGGAACTCAGCAGGGTCCCAGTGTGGTGCCAGCTCTGCCATGCTTCTGAGTCACTCCAAGCAGCTCCTCTCTAAGCAGCTTCCTTGAAGTGCTCACCAAAGTGAGCTGCCAGTGCCCAAACCCTGCTCTCTCTGGCCTGCTGACTCATTGCACTCCAGCAGAAGGGACCTGCTTGTCTGGCCCATCCAGTCCCTGCTCAGGTGTGGCTGCAGGATTTGCTCAATGATTACTGAAATAAAAGCACCATTAAAAGCCAAAAGCAGCTCCTTCCAGCCTGCCATGCATCTGGCTCCCCTCTCCACTCCTGGTAGGAAGCTCCCTGCTGTTTAAGCAGGCTCCTTCTACTTCCAGCCTGCTGTCTCCCAGGTTTTGAGGGATGTCTCCAAGGAGGCTCTTTAGGACTGTGTTGTGTCCAAGCAAGGAGCAGCCTGGGGCTGAGCTTTGGGTGCAGCTCAGACGCCTGCATGCTCCAGGTTTGTACCTAGTGCTTCAAATTCATGAGCAGTGCAGCTGGCAGAGTAGTGTAAGGAAGGGGAGAACAGAGCAGGAAGGGTGGGACCTGCAGAGCAGCTAAGGCATCAACTCAAAGCTGGCTCCAGGTCCCCTGTTTAATTAGAAATGGAGGTAGGGAGGAAACCAAGCTAAGTTTAGAACATGACAGCTTTCAAACCTGTGCATTCCAGGCCAAGCTTCCAAACAAAACAGAGACTCACTAGAGCAGATTTGGGTTTTCCACTTCACAGCATGCTGAGAGTGAGAAGGGACCTCTGATGATCATCCAGGCCAACTCCTCTGCTAGAGCAGGATCACACAGAGTGCACTGCACAGGATCACACAGAGTGCACTGCACAGGGTCACAGAGAGTGCACTGCACAGGATCACACAGAGTGCACTGCACAGGGTCACAGAGAGTGCACTGCACAGGATCACACAGAGTGCACTGCACAGGGTCACAGAGAGTGCACTGCACAGGATCACATCCAGGTACCTCCAGAGAAGGAGGTTGTGGCTGCTCCCTCCCTGGAGGTGTTCAAGGCCAGGCTGGACAAGGCCTGGAGTGACCTGTACTAGTGGGAGGGGTCTCTGCCTATGGCAGGGGGTTGGAACTGGATGAGCTTTGAGGTCCCTTCCAACCTTCCCATTCTGTGATTCTAAGAGAAGGCTGAGAGACCTGATCAGTGCCTATCAATGTCTGAGGGGTGGGTGTCAGTGGCTGAGTCCAAGCTCTTTGGGGTGGTCAGCAGCAGTAAGCCAAGGAACAACAGCTACAAACTGAAGCAGAGAAGGTTTCAGCTCAACAGGAGGAAAAACAGGAGGAGTGAGGGTGGCAGAGCCCTGGAGCAGGCTGCCCAGAGAGGTTGTGGAGTCTCCTTCTCTGGAGACTTTCAAACCCCACCTGGATGCATTCCTGTGCAAACTACCCTAGGGGATGCTGCCTTGGCAGGGAGGTTGGACTGGATAATCTCTGGAGGTCCCTTCCAACCTCTAAAGTTCTGTGAGTGATGAAGCCTGGAACAGGTTGTCCATGGATGCAGTTGAGGTCCCATCCCTAGAGACATTCAGCATCAGACTTGATGTGTCCCTGGGCAGTCTGCTGTAGTTGGAGGTTGATGTCCTTGCAAGGGTGATTGCAAGGGGGTCCAAAGTGTCCTTGCAAGGGGTGATTGCAAGGGGGTTGGACAAGATGACCTTTGAGGGTCCCTTTCAGCATGATGCAGTCTGTGAACCTGCAAATCTAGAGCCTGCAGGGAGAAGCTGAACTCTTCTGCCAACTCATCACCATGTCAGATATGTGCAGCCCAAGAGAGTCACCTCAGGTGTGTGAAAAGAATTTTGTTCTGCCTCTCCAAAGCAATGGAAATTCAAAAGCAGGACAGTCTGGGGATGGTGTGGAGGCCCAGCCCTGGAGATACAGAATCACAGAATGGGTTAGGTTGGAAGGGACCTCAAAGCTCAGCCAGTTCCATCCCCCCTGCCATAAGCAGGGACACCTCTCACTAGTGCAGGTCACTCAAGGCCTCATCCANCTGATCCCCCCCCAGAAGTCCCTTCCAAACCATTCTGTGACCCTACAATTCCATCACCTCAGCCTTGCATCTATGGATGCTACCACAATGTGACAATTCCATCATCCCTTTGCCTGCCCCTAGGAGCAAACCAGAGGGGTGGGACACAGAGGTCAGAGAACACTTTTTTGGCTGCTCCAACATTAAACCTGTGGGGAATATAACACTAACAACCACTTTCAAAATGCATCCATTGAAATCAAACCAAGAGCTAAAAACAATGGACAAGGAGAGAGGCTGACTGGGGGGCAGAGCAAACAGCTCCAGAGAGTGAAGGATTCCAGGTTGCCCTATCATTACAAGACCTTGTCAATAGTCCCTCCCCAGCCCTCCTGTAGCCCCCTTCAGACACTTGGATCTAGTTGAAGATGTCCCTGCTGACTGCAGGGAGGGTTTGGACAAGATGACCTTTGAAGGTCCCTCCCAACCTGGTGCATTCTACTGTTCTATGGCATTACACTGCAAAAGTCTCTTGGAAGGTTTAAGCCCCCCCAAAGAGAGGAAGCTGACATTTACACTCTGTTTAAAATGCATTAAACTAACAAGGCTTTTTTCTAGGAAAGAGGGTAAATTTGGGTCACAACTCCTGCTTTGCTCAGAAGAGGGTAGGAAGTCTGTTTACAAGCAGGGGGGTGGTTGTTTTCCACTGTGGCATGCAACCCAGAGAGTCCTCTCACAGCCCAAGCCTGAAAACATTTCTGTTAGAGCACTTACTGCAGGAATTATCCTGCAGGATACACACAAAATAATAATATTTGAGGTTATAAAGCTTCTAGATGGCTTTGGAGGAGCTGAGGAAAAGTGTGGGGGGGAAGAATGATTTTGAGAGCTGGCAGTGGAGATATTCCTCAATTACAGCAGCTTGGGGAGGGGGAGCCCAGCTTGAGAGACAAAGCTCAGCACTGCTAATAGCACCCAGCTGATTTCCATGAGGACAGAAAGCCTCTCTAGAAGCAGGCCCAAACATCCAAGCATTTGCCACAGAATCCATGGGGATTTAACCCCTCCCATGGGTGGCTTGGACAAAGACTCCAAGCAGCAGGACCTGGCAGACCCTGTGGAGGACTGCAAATGAGTTTCACAGGCAGCAGCATTGCCTTGCTTCAGCCACAGTTTCCTCTGCCCACCTTGGAGACTAAATTAGACACACTTGAAGCTCTCTCTTTAAAGGGAAGGGATTCTTCTCTGAATGGGAGCAGCCATGCAATGGGGAGCTGGGAAATACCAAGGATTTCTGGCTCAGCTTTGGATTCCCAGGGCAGCTCTGCTCTTCCTAAAGGCAACACTGGGTCTATGTCTTCTCCATTTGCCTGTTTCATCTCCCACCTCATGACAAATGAGAGTAGCTGGGACCTCCAAGCTTCCAGCATCCTTTTCAAGAGGAGGGGGGAAAAAAAAAATACTACCCTGTGCTGCTCCATCCTTTGAGGAAACAAAAGAACATTTGTGCCTTGCTGCTTGCTTTAAACTCAGCAAAATCTCACTGCTCAGCACTGAATTTGCCTCCCCAAGGTGTGTTTTGCTCCACCCAAACCACATTTGCTAACTGTAAGCAGTGTTTCGTGCTGAGGCTTCGTGGGGGAGGATGCTCCTGTGGGGGAAGCTCAGGAGTTAGGCTCAGCCAAAGAGCATTTTCCCTGCCACTCATCAGTGGTGCAAGTGGCAGCTCACTGCAGCTCTCCAGAGTTCACTTAGGAACATCATGGCCTCTGCTGGCTTGCAGGAAGAAGTGGTTTGATGTGACACAGAAGAGAAAATTAACAGCACAGTGCAAACCAGGTGCAGGTCTGCTGAGGTCAGAGTGATTCCCTGAACTGCTGTGGGGTGAGAACCATTCCAGCTGATTGCAGAGCCCTGCCCAGAGAGGTGGTGGAGTTTCCATCTAGCAGACATTCAAAATCCACCTGGACCTGTTCCTGTGTGACCTTCATCAGGTGAAACTGCCTTGGCAAAGAGGTTGGACTCCATGATCTCCAGAGGCCCCTTCCACCCCCTGCCATTCTGTGAGTTTCATAGAATCCTAGAACCAGTCAAGGCTGGAAGGGACCACAAGGAGCAGCCAGCTCCAACCCCCCTGCCATGCCCAGGGACACCTCACACTAGCTCAGGCTGCCCACAGCCTCATCCAGCCTGGCCTTAAACACCTCCAGGGATGAGGCTTCCACCACCTCCCTGGGCAACCCCTGCCAGGCTCTCACCACCCTCATGCTCAACAACTTCTTCCTAACCTCCAGGCTGACTCTCCCCATTTCCAGCTTTGTTCCATTCCCCCCAGTCCTGTCCCTACCTGACAGCCTAAAAAGTCCCTCCCCAGCCTTCTTGTAGCCCCCTTCAGATGCTGCAAGGCCACAAGAAGGTCACCTGGGAGCCTTCTCCTCTCCAGCCTGCACAGCCCCAACTGCCTCAGTCTCTCCTCACAGCACAGCAGCTCCAGCCCTCTGAGCATCCTCGTGGCCCTCTGGGGGGACGCAGCCCCCAGCCCCTCTCTGTCCCAGGCCTGTTGGCAGTGTTTGAACTTTAGTGACACTGCCAAGGCACAAAGTCCAGAAGGCAGCAGCTTTGTTAAATGACTTTCTGAAGGGACAGAGACCCATGGTGGGAGGCTGAGGGCAGCCATTTGGAGAGCAAACAAGAGCAGGAGAGATCAAAAAATGCAGTTTACGACAGGCACAAATGTTAAAGTCTGCGAGAAACTCAGAGAAGCTGAATCCCTTAAGGACCAAATGGATGCCATAAAGCAGGAATTTTTGGGGGGTTTATTTCTATTGCTTTGATTATGACTCCAGGTTATTGAGTCTGTAGAGGAGAAACTAAGCTGCAGCCTTTCTGCACAGGCTTCAGGAGCAGGTTTCAGTAAGGAAGAAGTTTCTTAAGGTGGCAGTTTCACTGAATCGTTGATTCATTGAAGCTTGAGAAGGGGAGATTTAGACCAGAGATTAGGAAGAGATTTCTTGACAGGGAGGGTGGGGAGACACTGCAACAGGTTGCCCAGGGAGGTTGTGGATGCTCCCTCCCTGGAGGTCATAGAATCACAAAATGGATTAGGTTGGAATGGACCTCAAAGATCATCCAGTTCCACCCCCCCGCCACAGGCAGGGACACCTCCCACTAATCCTCTTCAAGATCATAGAATCAGCCAGCTTGGAAGAGACCTCCAAGGTGTTCAAGGCCAGGCTGGATGAGGCCTTGAGCAACCTGGGCTAGTGAAAGGTGTCCCTGCCCATGGCAGGGGGGCTGGAAGTGGATCATCTTGAAGGTGCCTTCCAACCCAAAGCCTTCTGTGAATCACAGAATCATTAAATTATTCTGGCTGGGAAAGACTCCTAAGNAGAGATCAAAAAATGCAGTTTACGACAGGCACAAATGTTAAAGTCTGCGAGAAACTCAGAGAAGCTGAATCCCTTAAGGACCAAATGGATGCCATAAAGCAGGAATTTTTGGGGGGTTTATTTCTATTGCTTTGATTATGACTCCAGGTTATTGAGTCTGTAGAGGAGAAACTAAGCTGCAGCCTTTCTGCACAGGCTTCAGGAGCAGGTTTCAGTAAGGAAGAAGTTTCTTAAGGTGGCAGTTTCACTGAATCGTTGATTCATTGAAGCTTGAGAAGGGGAGATTTAGACCAGAGATTAGGAAGAGATTTCTTGACAGGGAGGGTGGGGAGACACTGCAACAGGTTGCCCAGGGAGGTTGTGGATGCTCCCTCCCTGGAGGTCATAGAATCTCAGAATGGATTAGGTTGGAATGGACCTCAAAGGTCATCCAGTTCCAACCCCCCGCCACAGGCAGGGACACCTCCCACTAATCCTCTTCAAGATCATAGAATCAGCCAGCTTGGAAGAGACCTCCAAGGTGTTCAAGGCCAGGCTGGATGAGGCCTTGAGCAACCTGGGCTAGTGAAAGGTGTCCCTGCCCATGGCAGGGGGGCTGGAAGTGGATGATCTTGAAGGTGCCTTCCAACCCAAAGCCTTCTGTGAATCACAGAATCATTAAATTATTCTGGCTGGGAAAGACTCCTAAGACTGAGTCCAACCACTGCCCTAACACCACCCTGGCCACTAAACCATTCCTGATGTACCAAGTGTCCCTTTTGGTTTTTAAGCACACTGCAGACTGCCCAGTTTCCTCACTGCACAAGTTCCCATCCCTTTTCTCTCAGCACATCTCCCCTCACCCATCCTTAAAGAACATTCCCAGCTGGGCGCTGTTGCGTCTGCACTTGCAGGCAGCAATTCCAGAGGCTCCAGACAGACAGCACCGTGAGGTTCCCACATGTTGCAAAGCTTCCAACTTCCTCCCTCCTCCATTTATAGCACAAGTTACCCTTGATTAGCAGAAGGGATGTTGGAAGTGCCTTGGGTAATTAGCTAGCAAGAGAGAGGAGGATTCATTCCTGAACTTTGAAGCTGCAGAGCGTGCTAAATGGCAGGATGTGATGTTGGATTGGCGTCACTTCCTCTCTTTCAGCCTCACCTTCCAACCTTCCTTTTTCTCTTCAGCCCACAATTAGATCACTCTGCAGAGGGCTGGTGACATGGTTTTAGCCAGCTGCTGTTTGAAACTGAAACTCACTGGGCTGATGAGGTCCTGGTGTGCAAGCAAAGCCCCTTCGGCACAGCGCAGCTCTTGCAGGTGGAGGCCTTTCGCAAGCTTTTAACCTCCCCTTTTTGCTTTGTGCTGTTCCCCTGCTCAGATGCCACCAGCTAAATAGGAGCAATTTTCTTTCAAATGCAAGGGATGGCAATAAACTTGGCAGGAAAATCACTCCTAAGCAAATGGTGAGCCCATTACATGCAAAAGAGAGGGTGCTTTGCTGTCACGGGTGGATGTATTGCTGCTAGCCTGACCTGATCCCAGCTTAAGAGCAGGATCAGACTCTTTTAAAAAGGGATTTAAGAAAGTCAAGCCAAATCAAAAATGGGCTAATAGACATCATGAATAAAGACTTTCCAGTAAGGTCTTCCAAGTGTAAAAAACTAGTTTTCCCCAGGAGAAGCTGGTAGCTTTCAAACTAAGACATTAAACCCCAAGCTAAGCTCGACTCTGGAATATATTAAGGAAAAGCTAAACCAAAGAAACCCAAATTTTCTCCCCCAAAACTGAAGGGATTGCACCAGTTTAATTTCAATCAGTTTTAAACCCATATGGCTACCCTGCTGCAAAACCCCTTCCCTGCATCTTAGACATGGCAAGGAACTGGTAGAGCAAGCACCCATGAGCTGAGCTCATGAATCCCTGCACGTTGCCAGTGTGGCTTCAACTCAGCAGCTTCTGACTGGTTTGCTGCCTGCAAACATATCATAGGGAAAGCAAAGTGGTGGGAGAGGATAAGACTAAGAAGTTGTAAAATCAGCTGATATGCAAGGGCCTGAACTGCAGCAAGACCTGATGGAGAAGATCAGGACATCTCCTAGAGCCCAGCTCCTGCTCCAGCAGATGTTAGACCACATCTGGTCTCCTAAAGAGCAGCCTCTGGCATAGAACCATAGAATTGTTTTGCTTGGAAGAGACCTCTAAGATCATCAGGTCCAAGCATCAACCCAACACCACCACAGCCATTAACACCAAGTCCCCATGTGCCACATCCACACATTTCTTGAACACCTCCAGGGGTGGTGACTCCACCACTGCCAAGGCTTTCAATCCTGACTGTCAGGAATTCCCTCTGCTGTCACTTTTCTGAGCCAAGAGGTACAGGAGATTTCCCCCCCCCCCCCCTCCTCTCTTAGACCTGATGGATTTGATGCATGCAAACTACCAAAGTGCCAGGAAATCACTCCCACTCCTCATGCAGCTGTAGACAAACTCACACCCAGAGATGAAAGGGGGAATGCAGCTTATCTCCAGTCCCCCTTTAACACCAGCTGCATGTCCACAGCAGAACACAGGATGCTTTGGAAAGCAGAAAACAGCCAAGGCTGGAAAGCAGTGAAGAGCTGAGTGATCTTTTCATATCACAGGCTGCATCCTGTCACATTTGGCCAAAATTCTCATAAGAAACAGCCACCTAAGATTGGGAGCATTGCAGAGAGCTTGGCAAATAAATTCCAGCCATGGTTAAAGAGGTTTTTTTTGTTTCCCCTTGCTTTTGGAAGGCTTCCTTTGGTTGATGCATTATTCTGACAGAAATATTCCACCCTCAGTTTTTCCAGTCCCTGTTTGCTCACAGCCCTGTCCCCAAGAGCAGAAGTCTTCTGAGGAGCAGCTGAGGGAACTGAGGTTGTTCAGCCTGGAGAAAAGGAGGCTGAGGGGAGACCTCACTGCTCTCTACAACTGCCTGAGAAGAGGCTGGATGCAGCTGGGTGTTGGTCTCTTCACACAAGGAACAAGTGATAGGACAAGAGGACATGGCCTCAGGTTGCACCAGGGCAGGTTTAGGTTGGCTACTAAGAGCAGTTTCATCCCCCCAAAGGTTGTCAAGGCCTGGCCCAGGCTGCCCAGGGCAGTGGTGGAGTCTCCATCCCAGGAGAGGTTTTAAAGCCACAGAGAGCCAGGGTTTAGCAGCCACCTCCCAGTGCTGGGTTAATGTTTGGATTTGATGCTCTTAAAGATCTCTTCCAACAAAACCAACTCCACAATTCCACATATTTCTGACAGGCAGCTCTGGAACCAGCATGGAACTGGGTCTGAGGAGTGCCTGCAGAGCATTAGCAGAGCAGCCTATTTCTGGTGACCTGCATGTCCCAACTGCACCATTCACCTACAAATTCTCATTCCCCACGGCACAAAGGTTCCTGGAGGAAGGAGACAGCAGTGGCCTGGATTAGATGTCCACCTCTGGCTTGTAGGATCACTGCCCACACCAAGCAGGAGCTGAGCAGGGCTCACAGGTGGGCTGCTCCCAGGAGAACAGGCTGCAGAGCTGCACAGTTCAGCTTTCTGTCAGGGAAGCCAAACGAGGCAGAGCAATCCGGTTTGGCACAGGAGCCACCTGGGAAAGCTTCGGATTTGGGTGTGAGGTCAACATTCCCTCGGCTTCCTTGTCTTTGTCAGGTGCATTTAATGGTGATTGCCAGGGCAGATACGATCCAGGGGGACCCTCGGCTTGCCCCAGCTTAACCATTCCAACACCAGGCAGCACTTTGCCTCCAATCAAGTGGAAAGCAAACATCCCTGGGACTTGGAGAGCCTTTTCTTTCTGCTTTTCTTCCTTCTCTCTCTCTCATTCTTCCTTCTCTCTCTC
>WBNM01030803.1:183799-245969 GCA_013399055.1 Ramphastos sulfuratus | reverse complement strand
TGGGGGACACCACTGGTGACTGACTGCCCCAGTTTTCAAATGGAGCATATCCCACCAGACTCTGACAGCCCTCTACATTTTGGGAAGGCTTTGTGACACTGTGATGCAACCTGAAGTCTGATAGATTGGATATGTAGAGTGTTTTAAGCTAAGAATGGAACCAACACTGTCAGAAAACTATTAACAGTAATTAAATTCAAAGCATAAGAGTGGGTTGTTATTAACCAGGATACTTTGATTAAACTGAATTTCCTCTAAGTCCTTCCTGATACCTCACATTGCACCCTGTGAACAAGTACATAATATCTGATGTCTTGTTCACATTGTCAGACTTCTTATGTACATAAAAGAGTGGCCTGAAGATCAAGCTCAAAACCAAACCAGAAACCCACATGAATTATTTGCTACATAAATGCCTTTGAGGTTACCTCCAGACAACTAAATCTGTCTCCCACAGTGGAAATTCTAATATAACTTTGTCTTACATCTGACCCAAGGTAACCTGCCTTTCCAAATTATTTTGTGTGTGTGTGTGTGTAGCTCAGTAGCTTCTGTTTGTTCCATCTGCTTTTCAAAGTGATGTGACACAATTCAGGCTGTGCAGACAGCATCCTGAATGCATGGAAATAAAAGAGGCAGGTAGCAAATATGATCACCTCCTCTCCTTAAGAGATGTATCATGAGCTGTTTTGTTTAGTTCCTTTGTCACACCTCCTTTCACCACTGAGATGCTGATGATTCCTGTGCAGTTTTTGAGTTGGTGAAATCATTGTCTCCACCTTTTATGCAACAGCTGTAGCTAAAGAAGCAAATGGTTGTTCCTTCCAGTAAAACCCATCTGGTAAACTGTCACTCCAGAAGCATGACCAGAATGTTGTTTTTTCTATCCCTACCTGCCTAAACATAGAAGTAGAGTTTAGTCTGTGAAATGTTGCTTACTTGAGGGTAGGAAAATTGAACCACTTTCAGATATTGGCTTTTGGGCTTTTGCTTGTTGAAGCTGAGATTCTCTGAAGCCTTTCTTCTCTTGACTGGGTGCTGCAGATGTTCCCATAGGCTCTTCCCGGCCAACTAAAACAATCAAATGTAAATTCTGTCACTAGGCACAAAGCATTTTCTTTCTCTTGCTCAAAAGCTTCCCATATGTTCAGTGACAAACACTAATAACAGATCTCACAACTGTTCCACACAGTGGACACTAAAATCTTTTCTCCACTTACTGCACAGCCACCAGCTATTGTCAGCTCTTATTGTTAGCAGAGTGCCACAAGAAGTGGAGAAATTCTGGCATACCAATCTAAGTCCATTTACTGCTTTGAAAACCTAAGTAACAATTTTACATTGATGTAGGAATAAAGTGACTTGTTAAAATGTTGGTTTTTTTCTTAAGACAAGCTCCTCCACCCCCCTTGATTGTTTCCTTTCTTAAGAGTGGGAATGCTGAAATGAAAGCTGCTAGAGGCCATTTGGATAATATGAAGTGCCAAACAGACAATCTTGGTTGCTTTCATAAAAAAAATATTAGCCCCTTTTATCTTCCTTTTACTGAGTAACAAGGATTTGGGAGAACTCAAGCCTGTAATAAAGTCACATTTAGGTATTATTTTAAAGGCAGCAGTAAGCCCTGCTCTGTTGAGAATTTCCATTGAAACACTCTGCTCTCCCAAACACTAACAAAAGAAAATCCTTTCCTCATTTCTACAAGGACACAGTGACTGAAATACTCATGTCAAGAAGGGGCTGAATGTCAGGGATGCAGTTACAGTGACTCTCACAGTGCTTCTCCATGTCGTGGTGGTGACATACATAGCACTGGTGGTATGCTTTGATTCTTCCTCTTTGCTGGACAAAGCATTCAAGATGATTCTGTTCTGCTTGTGCTTTGACAAGACTCTGACCAATTTCTCAATTCTAGCCTGATGGTCTGCTCAGTATTTTCATGAGAAGTATCATTTCTCATGATACTTGCTGATTCTCAGGAAGGACATGGAAGTGTTGGAGCGGGACCAGAGGAGGCCACAAAGNCTATGATTCTATGATTTTTAATCTCTGTGGCTGTGTCCACCAGAGAAGAGTATAAGTAGTGCAGTGTCACTGTTCCCTGCACTTACAACCCAAGACAGATAGCTACATTTGGTTACCAGTTGTTCAGCAAATTAAAAACTTCATTCTCCTGACAAGAGACAAGCATACAGCCCAGTGATGGTGATCCAGAGTGTGCTGAGAGCTAATTTCTGAGTCCTGGCTCATCAACTAGAAGAGGTCAGCTCCACAGTGAGGGAGCTTTCTGACTGCAATAGCCCCCAGATCTTACTATGGGTCAGAAGAACCACAGAATCAATACACCAGCAGGGGAAGTGCAATAGATGTCACATCACTAAAAAAGAAACTGAGCATTGCCAAGCAGGCCCTCTCTAAGGTCTGCTACTACCCCTATAAAATCAGGAACAGCAAAGCATCTTGCAGGCTGCATCCAGGATGGTGAACAGATCACCATCTGTGATGTGATCAGCTTCATCTCTAACTTGCCACCTGTATTGAGTTTACTTTCAAAACTGTAATTGTTAAGGAAAAAAAAAAAAAAGAAAAGAAACAAACAATCAAAAATTTCTGCATTGTGTTTTGTAAAAAAGAAACTAATTAAAAAAAATTAACTAGAAACATAAAAGAAATGTGAGCACAATAAACTTCTCACCTTTAAAATTCCTGAAACACAGCCAAAGAAATGGTGTCAGTTTAGCTTTGAATTTGTCATTCAGCAACACTAATCACTGAAGAAAACTGTAGAATATTAAGAATTTACTTACATTTGATGACCTGTGGGTAGAAAAATATGTTTCTTTCTCCAGTGTTAATGACTGGCTTAGTCTGGCCACCTGGCAGGAGACCAACATAGATCCCTTTATTTCTCACTGATTCTAGGCTTATAGATCCACTTTCCAAATCCTTCTTGATTTTAAAGTGACAGTGTTCATCACCTGTGCCCTAGGAAATGCAAAACCAGAAACCAGTTCAACAGGAGTGAATTCAACAATTGAATTGCTGTATCTAAGCAAGTTGGATGTTTCCAACATTGCCACAAAGATGCTCAGAGGGCTGCAGCAGCTCTGCTATGAGGACAGGCTGAGAGAGTTGGGGCTCTGCAGCCTGCAGAAGAGAAGGAGACCTTAGAGTAGCCTTCCAGAATCTGAAGGGGGCTACAGGAAGGCTGTGGGGAGGGACTATTGACAAGGTCTTGCAGTGACAGGACAAGGGCAATGGGTTTAAACTGGCAGAGGGGAGATTGAAAGTGGATGTTAGGAGGAAGTTGTTTGCAGTGAGGGTGGTGAGACAGTGGCACAGGTTGCCCAGGGAGGTTGTGGCTGCTCCCTCCCTGGAGGTGTTCAAGGCCAGGTTGGAGGAGGCCTTGAGTGACCTGTGCTAGTGGGAGGTGTCCCTGCCTATGGCAGGGGGTTGGAACTAGATGATCCTTGAGGTCCCTTCCAACCTTACCATTCTATGATTCTCAAGACTTAAATATTGCTAACATCTAATAACATTTCAGATTAGCTTCTTCACAATCTCTTAGATTAATGCACACACACACACACATACCTTGGACTTGCTTATTCCTTTGAGAACAGAAATTTGAATGAGTGAAAAACTGCATAAGAAGGCATTCCAATTTGCTGGGATTTAGGCAAAGGCTAGGATATATTCAATGGAATTTCCCCACTTAGTCAGTTTACATCTTAATTATTCATTAGTGGGCTTTATCATCAATTTAGACTCAATACCACTTTAAACCCCTCAATATGTTTGTGCTCTGCCACATTGGAAGCAATTATATCAGTTCATATCAGCAAGCAGACAGGAGATTAGTAAACACAGAGTTTAATGAGCAAATACTAATGTCTTGCTCTCATTTTTGCTCCCAAATGTAAATTTACAATAGTTTAACTCCTAGCAGATGGAAAACACTATAGATTCAAACATCAGAATATTTCAGCCACCCCCCAAGGCTAGTTTTTTACTGAATATACAGGCTATTGGTGATATATTTAAAGAACAAACTCCATGTGGTTGCCTGATGAAGAAAATCAATCAATCAATCAATCAGGTACTTCATCTCAGGCAGAACTGAATCATTTGCAAGCCCTAGGATGTCAGCATCACTTCAACATCTTCTAAAGTCACACCACTATAACTGTGGTTGTTCAATAAAAATCAGGTTAACACCACAGAATCTTGACAGAGTCATCAGCTGTCTAGCAACAAATTTTAACCCTTTCCACATTTACAATGGGTTGAAAATATAATCAGATCTTTACAATCAAGTGTCAAATAGACATGACAGCTTCTCTTGCTGTGTTTGTCTGTCTTTCCTTGGATAAATGAAGGGCCAGATCTGGGAAATGCTCAGAGTGTTTTAACCTAAGCAAGTGAAAAAAAAAAAAATCTCTGCTACCACTGACCATCTACTCAAACTCTCTACAGAGGGAAATACAAAACAAGAAGTGCTTACTGTTCCATCACACTGATCATCTTTGATCTTCAGATACATCCTTGGCTTTCTCACACTTTCAAACATACAAACTCCAGAGCTGATTTTATGCACTTTCCAGTATGACTCCTGCTGCTGCTGACCTGCTCCACTGCAGCTCCCATCAGGTCTAAGAGACAGAGCCTGGCAGAAATTTGTGTTGAGCAGAATGATGGCACCATGGTGAAAGACACCCTTCAGATCAGAGACAAGAAACCCTTTGTGAATAGCACAGCTTTTATCCACACTAAACTTGGACATTTATGCTGTTCATACTGATTTGTCTTAAGCACTTAATGCACTTCCCTGTATCAAATGTGAGTCCCAAGTAACTCAAATGTGAGTCCCAAGTAACTCAAATGTACCACCAGCCTTTGAATACTTGTTTCTTGCTGCACAGACACTGACCTGGAGAGTGGAAATCCTTCCCTACTCCACATCTTCCTGTACAGCAGGACACCCAGAGCATGAGAAGTCCAGTGGAAGGTGTCCCTGCCCAGGGCATGGGGGTTGGAACTAGATGATCTTTAAGGTCTCTTCCAACTCAAACCACTCTATGATATGAACTTGTTCTCTTTTCAGATTAAGTAATTTCCTTTGCTGCTTCTCCTGCATGCACTAAGCTTCCTACTTTCCAAAGGTTAACTGAAAGATGCACCCTTGCTGTGTAGCAGCCCGTGCTCTTTGCATATACCAGCTGCAGTACGGGCATCGCTCCCTCCAGCAGAGAAAGGAAAGCTTCCCACCCGCTGCCTACCTTTTAAGCTGTGCCTTAGCTCCACCTGGTGGAACAGAATCATCCTTTTAGAATCAAGGAACATATGGAGCTCATCTAGCCTGAAATCCTTGCTAAAGCAGGTTCACCTAGAGCAGGTTTCTCAGAACTGCATTCGGGCAGGTTTGAGTATCTCCAGAGAAGGACACTCCACAACAGGTTGCAATTCTCTGACATTTGATTTGATACCATCTACTTCATAACAGGAAAAGGAAACTTTGGAAGTCTTCTTGGCATCCCTCTGCCCCCCTTACCTTGACATGTACAACAAACTCTTTGGACAGTCCAGCATATCCTGTTGTTTTATCAGGTACTCGGCCTTGAAAATCAAATGTGACAGTGTGACCTGGGTTCCTGGCAGACTCAAGGATGGCACAACCATTTGGTTGAAGGTGAACATGGAGCTCACAGCAAGCCTTGTCTTTGCTCTAACAAAGCAGGAATAATAAATTACATGAGCTAGTAGCTGTAGCAAAATATGGAACAGGGAGAGTCACAATAGTTTCTCTGTTGTTCAAGTTTCTGCATTTGCCAGCTTGATACTAAAGTTCTAGAATCACAGAATGTCAGGGGCTGGAAGGGACCTCAAAAGCTCATCTGGTCCAGTCCCCCCTGCCAGAGCAGCATCACCCAGAGCAGATCACACAGGAATGCATCCAGATGGTTCTTGAATATCTTCAGAGAGGGAGGCTGCACAACCTCCCTGGGCAGCCTGTTCCAGTGCTCTGTCACACTCACAGGGAAAAAATCCTTCCTCAGGTTCACATGGAACCTCCTATGCCTTAGCTTCCACCCAGTGCCCCTTGTCCTATCACTGGACATCACCCAGCAGAGGCTGGCTCCAGCCTCCTGGCACTCACTCTTACATATTTATAAACATGAATGAGGTCACCCCTTAGTCTCCTCCTCTCCAAGCAGCACAGCCCCAGCTCCCTCAGGCTCTCCTCATAAGGAAGATGTTCAATTTCCTTAATCATTTTTGTGGCTCTGTGCTGGACTCTCTCAAACAGCTAAAATTGTGCCCTCTGGAATTTCAAAGTTCATCATAAAATGACACAGATTTGAGGAAACCATGAAAGATAGCTGAGTACCTCAGTCAAAGAGTTCAAATCACAGCCTACAGATGTGGCAAAGGATGTTTGAACTGGCTGCTCCCAATGCCTCCATCTCCCAGCCTGAAACAGGGAGCTGCCCCAACCCAGGTGCAGACCCTTGCAGTTGGCCTTATTAAACCTCACGAGATTCACACAAGCTCAGTTCTTGAGTTTGTCCAGATCCCCCTGGAGGGCATCCCATCCCTCTGGCATGCCATTAAGACATGAGGGCATTCCAGGTGGCTTGTCAACATGTGGTAAACCAATAAAAATTACTATTTGGAATGGCCTGGTATTCCTGTGGCAAATCATTCAGCCTATTAAAAAGTTCTAGCAAAAAGTAAACTGTGAGAAAACAAACCAACCCCTGCATCTACATCTGCCTTTTCACTGGCAACTTTCTGGGCTCAGTTCTGCAATTCTCAGTTCTTTATCTACCTGGAAGGACAATTATTAGACAGATTAGAAACAGTATTAGTAAGACAATGGAGTGGAATTCTGAAGCAGAAGCGAGTAACAGCGTTTCCTACCTTGCCAATTACATGGCCATTGACAAGAGCAAGAGCAAGACCTGGCATCTGATGGCTGCTGAGTACATATGTCTTTCTCCCTTTGACATTTACATCAAAAAGACCTTAGAGAGAAATGAAGAGAATGTTAGGAGTAAGAGAGTGTCTTCATTCATATTTGCATTTAATTACAATCGATTATTTATCATTTCCAAGGGAAAAGAATTAATCAAGTGTTTAACTCAACACGTTGACCTCTCTGATCAATGAATTCCCTCACTTCCTCTGGAAAGGGCACCTAGAGAATTGTCTGCTTCACTGCCTTGAGAAGAAAAACCCTGAGAGCTAATAAGGAGCAAATTTTCTTTGATCAGTGTACATATTCTAAAAAAAAAAAAACAAACACCAAAACCCCCCAAAAAACAACACAAAAAAAAATCTATAAAAAGAAGCTGAGGGCTTCAGCATCTTAAACTGGGCTATAGCAATGAATTTAAATGGTAAAGAGCAGATCATTTAGGGAGCATAAAGCTCTCAGGTAGGAAAATGAGAATTCATTTTCACCTCATCAATTTTAGAGTTTGTAAAGCAAATCTTGCTCAGGGCTTCTAATATTTTTAATCTGGCCAATTTGCCAAACACTTGCCTCTTGAAGCTACAAAACACTAATGAAAGCTACAGCAATGTCATTTGGTAGATGTGTGGATGTGGTGCTTAGGGACATGGTTTAGTGGCAGATGTGTGGATGTGGTGCTCAGGGACATGGTTTAGTGGTAGATGTGGAGCTTAGGGACATGGTTTAGTGGTAGATCATAGAATCATAGAATGGTAAGGTTGGAAAGGACCTCAAGGATCATCCAGTTCCAACCCCCTGCCATAGGCAGGGACACCTCCCACTAGCACAGGTCACTCAAGGCCTCATCCAACCTGGCCTTGAACACCTCCAGGGAGGCTATGGAGCACAGAAGACCTCCAGGGAGGTTGTGGAACACAGAATCACCCAATGTGATCAAAGATCATGTGTGTAAAAAGTCCCTGGGAAGATGTCAGAAAGACTGAGCAGCTCCACCACTACAGAGAAAATATATGCGCCTAACATAAAACAGCTAAGCATCAGTAACACAGTAGGGATGAAAGCTGCCAAAGGAGGAACTAGAAGAATGCCACTAAAATCAATGACAAAGATGGAACAAAATGAATTTCACATAAATGGCAGTTCCATAGCAGCACTAAACTGCAAGTGACACAAAATTTCTATTCAGTATGGGAAAGACAGAGACAAGATACCATAGGAGACTTTTTTATGCTTTGTATGTCAACTGAGCATGTAATTTTTTACTTCTTATAGTTATCAACACAAGTAAATCTTTGAAGTAAGGAAAATACAATTCTCAGTTTCTGTTCATTAGAAGAGTCATTGCATGAGCTTACAGTGAACTCTAAAGCCCTCCTTTCTTGTCTCTTTCCTTCATACACCCACATGAAAAATACTTTACCATATTTATTTTTCTTGTCACCAAGAGCATCGACTCTGCTATCTGGACTGAGGCAAAGGAAGCCACTGGTCAGCTTGTTGTAAAACTGAAGTGTGTTACCTTCCTGAAATTTCCACTTTTCAGCAGCCCACTGGTTTTGTAAGCAAGCAGAAAAGACAGGAGGAAATGAGGCAGAGGAATTAGACATACATGAGAACAATTGACCTGATTTAATTCGAAGCATCATTTGAATGGTTTAAATAAAAAAGGTATATTCTTACAGCTTCCCTTCTCTTCAGTTCCAGCTCTTGTCCTGTACAGATAAAAACCATGTCATTAATTTACAGAGCATCCTCATTCCATTTGTCACAGTTGTGGTGAGGCAGGGTTCTCCTCCCCAGGAATTTTCACTTACTTCCTGGAAATGTGCTGGCATCTGTCACAGTCAGTTCTCTGGCAATATTGCCATCATCCTGCCCCTGGTCCAACCACCTGAAAATCAGAGCCCACTTCAGTAAAGCAACCTTGACTGCCAGCTCCCACAGTACCATAAACATGGCACTTGCATGCTGCTGTTTCCTGTTCTATTTATTAGAGTCTCAAGGCTGACAAACAGCAATACAAAAATCCAGCTTTAGTCAAAAGAGATTGAATTTGACCAAAATTTTGTGTGTTGGTTGTTGATGGAATTTATAAATAAATTCTTTCCTGGAATGAGGTACAAGAGCCTAAGCCAATCATTACAAAACAGAGACTTCACATTGATCCCAGATCAATACCAAAAGGTGCAGTGTTCCTAATATTTGCTCTTCCAGCCTCCGAGAAGGCTACAGCAGGATGCAAATTGTTCCATGCCCTGAAAATCCCTATACAGGGAGACAAATCCAACACAGGCAACAATTTTACCTTGTCTGAACTATACTTTTACAATGCCATTGTACCTGCTTCACATCTCCTTACATAAGTTAAGTCTAACTCCATTTGAGTCAAAAGGATTCACACACTGTGGGGGCAAGAGCAGCAAGCTCGGCGTTGGGCTCTAACAATAACTAGCACATACCCTCTATTTTTCTGCCTGAAATGGATCTGAACTCTCCCTAAATTATGTATGAAGCTAGCATTATAGATCTCTTCATAGCAGTTCATCTCATGTAGAATACAGACTCAAAATTAGGTCAGGCAAAGAAGAGGTGCTGTATCTGATAGGCAGAAAGCCCTTGCTCACACATAAATCAGTTTCAGTGTGCACATCACTCACTCCCAGCTGTCTCAGGCAGTTATTTATTCACTCAGAGAACTGAGAGGAGGAAATAGAATTGAGGTGCCACTGGCAAGCTGCAGCTCGATTCATACGTGACTGGACTCTACCATTCCTAATATTTGCACTGATCTTTATCAATTATAATTTTGGGGTTTTTTTCTGTAAGGTGTTTAGAATTAATCAGGCATAGATAAAATTAGAAATGAGCCAGAGAACAGAAGATTCAGAGCAGCAGCCTCTGCAGGGGGAAAGGCAGGGAAGTTAGGGTTGCTTCAAATTAGATTGCAGCTCAGTGACAGGCTGCAAGGCAAATGAGGAAGAGAGATGTGGTCAGGTAGCTGCATTTGTGATAGTCATAGTCTGATCCTGAGGTCACTGAACCCCAGAGTCAATCTCCATACTAACTTCAGTAAAGCCTGCTAGAGAGACAGCAACCTGCTCCTCTGAAAAGCCTTGCATTGCATGGTGTGGAAGACTAGACCTACTGGCACCAGATATGGATATGAGGAATGTGTCAAAAAAGCACATCCTGAATAGTTCAAATGCAAGAATGGAAAGTTTCCAGACAGAACTTTGTATTGCTTTTTTCATTAGCTCAGATGAACCAGACATTTGGGGAAGGTACAACCCAGGGAGCTGCAAAGAGATTGAAGAAGATTTCAGCTCACTATGCAGGAACCACCTATTTCCCTTGCCAGGATATTTCAGAAGGAAAACTGCAAGAAATTACAAATTTACTCATTCATTTCTTTTTTTAATCTAACCCAAATGAAACATCACCAACCTATGACAAAGAAAAGTATAATCCACATTGGTTACAGGATCCTTGATCACGACTTTATCCAGGAACCAGCCATTTCCTTAGAATAAAACAAACCAAACAAACAAACCAGTTAATGAGAGACATATTTAATGAAGCTTGCCTTTCTCCTCTCTACAGCAGCTGCACAACCTGCAGCTCCACTTGCAGGAGCTGGATTCACAGCTGCCCTGGTGGGTGGAGAGAAGACAGTACCTGCTGCTCTAGGTACTGTAGAGCTTGCTCATGACTCTACAAGCTGGTAGGTCCCTGCCTGCTGCATATTCCCCTTCCCCTCATTCAACACAATCACTGTGTGAGACTCATTTATTACCAATCAAAACATCAACAAGATTAGACAGCAGCTTACCATGGCTCCAAATACATTGCCATGTTTTACAGTACTAGGGCTGAAGAATTTTTAAAAAGAGGTCTGGTGACTGCAAGCAAATTGAGTTTCACCCTTAATTGGGTGCCTAATGACAGGATAGTGCAGCCAAAGTCTCCAACTGCATCTTCACAATGTAACTGATAATGCTAATCAACTTGAAATTATAATAGCCCATTTTATATGTGACAGAGACTGCACAAGCCATATTCAAAGTCTAATCACACAGACACTCCCCCTCTGCAGTTTCTTTCCATAAGGATTGCTCAAATATGACAGAAGAGTAGCAGATGGTGACCTTATCAAGGTAGTTGAGAGCATAGTGAAAGCAAACACAAAATATCTGGAATTTGTGCTGATACAAGAAGGTAACTGTGTCACTTGAGCAGTTTCATTAGAAGCCTTTGTCTTTCACTTCTAACAGGTTTCCACACACTCAGTTAGAGAAATGCAGACTGTATTTCAAAGCACAGGCTGAAAACCTTGGGAGCAGCACTCAGTCACTGTACAGAGAGATTTCTGACCTGATCCAAGACCATTGTGTCCTATAACAACCTTGCCCAAATGTCCAAGGTGCACAGCTTCAACAGCAAAGGTGTCCACCTGTAATCAAGCAAAATGTCAGCAAGATCTAAAAAGCAGAGCATCCCTCTGCTGTGGCATCCCAAAGATCCATAAACCCATGGAACTCTTCTGTTGAGACCATCCTTTGAAATATCAGCTAGTGGTAATGTAAGAGCAAACCGCTGCATTTCCTGAACTACAAGAGGCAAGCCTGATCACTTGGCAGTGCCACTCAAATTAGTGGCATGAGAGGCAGAAAAGAGAAACCTGGTGAGAGCTTAACTGGCTAAACAATTGGAAATTACAAACCACAGCAGATATATAGAATCATAGAATGGTAAGGTTGGAAGGGACCTCAAGGATCATCTAGTTCCAACCCCCTGCCATGGGCAGGGACACCTCCCACTAGTACAGCTTACTCAAGGCCTCATCCAACCTGGCCTTGAACACCTCCAGGGAGGGAGCAGCCACAACCTCCCTGGGCAACCTGTGCCAGTGTCTCACCACCCTCACTGCAAACAACTTCCTCCTAACATCCAGTTTCACTCTCCCCTCTGCCAGTTCAAACCCATTGCCCCTTGTCCTGGCATTGCAAGACCTTGTCAATAGTCCCTCCCCAGCCTTCCTGTAGCCCCTTCAGATCCTGGAAGGCTACTCTAAGGTCTCCTGGAAGCCTTCTCTTCTCCAGGCTGCAGAGCCCCAACTCTCTCAGCCTGTCCTCACAGGAGAGCTATTCCAGCCCTCTGAGCATCTTCATGGCCTCCTCTGGACCCGCTCCAACAGTTCCACGTCCTTCAACTTTTCAACATCCGAAACACAGATATCAAATGTAAAGTTTCACATTCTCTTCACTCAAGTAAAACTTTTAGAAGGATTAAAAAGTACCCAGCTTACCCAGCTTGTAACTGAAAAACCTGCCTCCCAAAAGCGTGGCCTGATGATGGAATTTGGGAGAATCATTAGAAAACAGTGATTCTCTCATTTCTAATTGCACTTTGCCTGACATAACCACCAACCCAAGAGAGAAAAGCCAGCAGAACCCACCAGAATATGCTGTGTTTCACTTACTTCTCCTTTCAAGAATTTCTTGGGTTTCTGTGACCTGAGCAGCTGTCTTGATCCTGTATCACCTCTTTCTCCATAGATACAAATGTAGACATCAGCCTCAGTTCCAGCATTCCACAGTTCTCCTGTTGTCACACGCACTTCATAGACAGTCACTGGCAATGAAAGATGACAACCTTTCATAACACAAACACTATTACAGCTACAATAACAGCTAGCTGTGAATGTGCCTGTAGAGTCCAAATACATCTCTGTCAAGAACACTTAGAGTATAAAATATTAAAAATCCTATTCAATATTAAGCAAGATAATGTCCAAACTTGCTTTGGTGTTAAGTTTCTGCTTTTCATTCCAGACTGTCACTATGTAGAATGCAAATAGAACTGAAATTTGAATGGACAAGAGTGTGTCTGTGTCCTGCAGCATCATTGGGCTGCCCTCAGTGGTGGTGGAGTCATCATCCCTAGAGGTGTTTGAAAAGAAGCTGGATGAGGTACTTAGTGCCATGGTTTAGTTCATTAGAAGATGTTAGGTGATAGGCTGGACTCAATGATCTTGAAGACCTGTTCCAACCTGGTTAATTCTGATTCTGATTTGAAAACATCACAAAGCTGAGAAGGAAATTATAGAAATCCAAGGTTAGCCTCACCATAAATAGAATCATAGAATGGTTTAGGTTGGAAAGGACCACAAAGATCATCCAGTTCCAACCCCCTGCCATAGGCAGGGACACCTCCCACTAGCACAGGTCGCGCAAGGCCTTGTCCAACCTGGCCTTGAACCCCCCCAGGGAGGTTGGGGAGCACAGAAGCACTGAATGTGATCTTTGATCATATGCTGTGCTTCTGTGGTCCACAACCTCCCTGGGCAACCTGTGCAAGATCAAAACTGTAACAAGCAGCAGGAGCCATGAATGTTTTGAGTATTTGTTTGGTTAACCCAACCAGCAAAAATCTAGCACCACAATTGCAGTTTTTTAGGGCCTCAGAACACAGAAAGCTGCATTGCTTTGCTGTTTTACTGATTCATGCAATAGGATGGCACAGACTTGGATGAAATTCCATACAGAAAGTCTTTTAAAGGGTGTAAATTTAGAAAGAACAATCTAGCCTTCCATCCAGCAAATTGGTTATTGAATACAAATTGATAAGGCAAATTAAATTTGAGGCAAAATCCAATGAAACTGAGATAAATACTATGATGCATAAAAACATGGATCAGTGGAATACTGTGGTCATTAGAAGGCAGGTGCAGGAACCCTCTAAGCTTCAGAATTAGGATAAAAAATAAGGTAATGCAGTTATAATCTCCAGTAGAAGGATGAAAAAGGCAAAGTTTATGCTTGCATACACTGACAGTATTTTATGAGACCAAGGAAGCTACGGAGTGAATAAAAGGAGGAGAGAAATAGAACATAGAAGGGTTAAGATTATTTCCATATTTTAATTTTTTCCTCTATACCTGTGAATTATGAGAAATACAACAAGGAGGTAAAACACATTTTTTTTTTTCCATATCAGTTTTTATTATCTGGACAAAACCCAGCCACACTGAAGGCACAGGAGCTTCTGACAGTCTTTAGTTAGCAGCACAGTCATGCACTTTTTTTTCCTCAGCATACACCTGTTCCAGTACTCAAAATAGTTTTCATCTGGGAACTGTTAATTAATCCTGTATTTTACCCACATAATTTACCATGTCATCACCTGATCTCTTCATTTCCCCAAACTTTGCTTTACAGTATCCACATGAACAAGTACCCCATGACCAGAGCATGCAGGGGCAGAGTATTCACTTCTCCAGATCAACAATCCCATGTCTAGGACCACAACAATCCTCCATTCCCACCAACTCACTCCTTCATTAACTATCTACTTTCCAGCTTCTGCAAGAGTAAAAGCAAATGTCCACCAGCCACCAAGCACTGTATAACTCTGATTTATCCCCATCACATAATTCAAGATTGTGTCATAAAACATGAGCAGTAGTAGTCAAAAGTAAGATGGCTGAGGATAAAAATTCAAATGGATGGTGCTCAGTCCCCCAGCATTAGAACCATAAAATGCCTATGCAGTATTTCTTAAGGGTTTAATTCAGAGGTTTTTCTTTTAAATAGAAAAGGCTGTAGAATCAGGAAGTGTTTCAGCTTCTTTTTATTCAGAAATTGGTTTTAAAGTGCCTCTCATCATCTCTCTTTCAGATTGAATCCAGACCACTTCACTGTTCTGTTATCAAACTATCTTCTCTGAAGTTAAAAGCTGTGTTCTCTTTTCACTGTCTCATGCAGAAATCAGCAAAAAAAGACACAGAGGCTGTCTTTCAATTACCAAGCTAGAGATGAAACTGCCTTCTCCAAAGCCTTCAGCATGACCTCTCTTTTACTGAGGCTGGCAGAAATGCACAGAAGTTCTTTTCTGCCTCTTTTGCATGAGGGAGAAATTAACTACCAAATGCAGATTGAGAGGCTGGTTTAAGTGTGCTGTTGTGCTTTAGGATGCACCAAGACTACTTCATAATGAAAATTCTTCACTGTGTCTTTATCTCAGAAACAAGGAAACAACCTGCTCAGAAAGAAAAGCCTGGAAAATAGAAAGTGGATGAGGTCAGTGTCCCAGACTGTTAAGCAAGAGAACACTTAGGGAAGAACAAATACTGTCAATAGGGGATTGGACCATGAGCAATATAACTTGTTAATGATCATTAATTAATTTTTATTTAAGGTTGTGTGGAGGAGAGGATGGATGTTTTTTATATGAGTGGGCTCCTGACCAAAGAACCCAAACCCATGAGGAAGCAGGCTGGCTGCCTCTGAAGCTTTTCATGCCCTCAAAGGGTATGAAGATCATAACCACTCAAGATCAACAATCATTGTGGTTAGGGCTGGCAGCCTCTCTCTGTTGTGTTTTATGAGCCATGTACAGCTGATAACTACACCACTGGATGAAATCTTTCCTGGTATGTTTTTTGTTTTGGCTTGTTTTTTTTCTTAAAGGCAAGGGAGGGGATTCTCTCCCATTATTCTGCTCTCCTCAGACCCCATCTGGAGTCCTGTGTGCAGTTCTGGAGCCCCCAGCACAGGAAAGANAAAAGGCACAAACCTGGTTTTCTGCTCTTCTCAGGACCTTAATGTCAGTGCTCAGTCATCAGGGATAGGTGTAAACACAGCTCCAGGCCACCCAGCCCCTCATCACAAGAGTGACTGACCCATGGTATGTTTCCTCACATCCATGGGCCAACATAGGTATCACAAACATATCACCAAGCATTGCTGTGGTACTAAACATCCTGAAAAAAAGGGGTTCCACAGTTTATGTGGCCTGACTTAGCTGATGTGGTGCTGTACTTACCTGGAAGAATAGGCTGACCTTGGTGTAAAACAGGGAGCTCCAAAGATATTTCCCCATCAGCCTGGTCCCAGGCCAGCCACCGACGTGCAAGGAAAGAAAAGTGCTCCCCAGAGTAAAGGTTCAGCAACCGCACCTGAACAGCACCAAAAATGGCAATCTGAGTTACTGATCTCAGTTCTGACAGAACAGAACATGAAACATGTGGGAATGCTGTTGAGATCTGTGCACTTAAAGAGTATGTCTGCTCTCTAGGTGCAATAGCCCCCAGTGTGACTTTTCACCCAGTCAGAGTTTGAAGTGTAGGGCAGATTAACTCAAGTGCAGCCAAGAAACAGGCTTTATCAGCTCAGACCACAAAACACAGCCATGTTGTTCCAGCTGCTATACCAGCTGGAGCAGCTCTGCTATGAGGAGAGGCTGAGAGAGTTGGGGTTCTTCAGCCTAGAGAAGAGAAAGTTTCAAGGAGACCTTAGAGTAGCCTTCCAGTATCTGAATTGGGCTACAGAAAGGCTGGGGAGGGACTATTGACAAGGTCTTGCAATGACAGGATGGGGAGGAATGGGTTTAAAGTGGCAGAGGGGAGATTGAAACTGGATGTTAGGAGGAAGTTGTTTGCAGTGAGGGTGGTGAGACACTGGCACAGGTTGCCCAGGGAGGTTGTGATGCACAGAATCACAGAATGTGATCAAATCATTCTGTGATTCTGTGCTCCACAAGCTCACTGGAGGTGTTCAAGGCCAGGTTGGATGAGACCTTGAGTGACCTGTTCTAGGGGGAGGTGTCCCTGCCTATGGTGGGGGGTTGGAACTGGATGAGCTTTGAGTTCCCTTCCAACCTAAACCAGTCTATGATTCTCTATATATCCATGTGGGCTGGCACTAGGTGGCATGGCTTACCAAATGTGGCACTTCTCACTGGGATGCTTGGTGCTGCTATTCCTTTAGCCTATTCTCTCATCATAACAGGGACTAAAGGAACAGAGTTTCATTCTTCAGTGCTATTTGTGACACAAATAAATCATGGAAGTGCTATCTCAAACTATTTACTAGGGAGTATTGACAAGGTCTTGCAATGACAGGACAAGGGGCAATGGGTTTAAACTGGCAGAGGGAAGATTTAGACTGGATGTTAGGAGGAAGTTCTTTACAGTGAGGGTGGTGAGGCACTGGCACAGGTTGCCCAGGGAGGTTGTGGCTGCTCCCTCCCTGGAGGGGTTCAAGGCCAGGGTGGAGGAGGCCTTGAGTGACCTGTGCTAGTGGGAGGGGGCCCTGCCTATGGCAGGGGGGTGGAACTAGATGATCCTTGAGGTCCAACCTTACCATTCTATGATTCTATGAAACACCTGCCTGCCCCACACCATCTTCTTCCATGCCCAGCTTCTAGCACACAGCAGAACAAGGGCCATATGCACATCAGCTGAAGAAGGGAAGAAGCTCTACTTATTTTATACTTCAAAGTACTCCTTAGTTAGCACCTCAGAGGCTGCTGTATATTAGAATAGTCTCTAATTATGCTAATTCTATATTAGCAGCTACACTGAATTTTGGGCCAGCAGATAGAAGCCAAGACACTTTTACCTGTAATTTCATTCCTGCTCTGTGCTTTGCAGAATCTAATTTCCTTAATTAGAATATTGAACAAATTCAGAAATACTGGGAACACTTTTATCACTTTCATGGCTTGAATACTAAACTTTAAGGAAAGAGATTTCTCTTGTCTGACAAGAGGCACATCTTTGAATGAGCTGCCCAGGGAGGTGGTTGAGTCACCCACCCTGGATGTGTTTAAGGGTGGTTTGGATGTGGTGCTTAGGGATATGGTTTGAGGTGAGTCTTGTAGAGTAGGGTTCTAGGTTGGACTTGGTGATCCTGGGAGGCTTTGCCAACCTGCATGTTTCTGTGATTCTGTGATCTTGGCCTACCAATGTCTACTGAGAGATCTTGAAAAAGGAACTTGCAGCTAGCAAAGCAGAACCTTGTGGTCATTTGCAGGCCTGATACCATCTCAGTGCAGGCAGCCATAGAAGATGGGATGTTGATGAGAGGCTACCATGCCTAACTACCAGGAAAGCTCTGCAGTTCTAGAACACTCTCACTTCATTTCAGATCTTCCAGAAACATGTAGGCTTCCCAAGGAACAATGATGTAAGGCTTCTGGCCAGCCCTCTGCAGGTTGTTCTCTTCTGTGACATCTAGAGATCAGTAGCTATAGTCCTTTGTCTCTCCATGACAGAAAACTCTAGGTCACTGACAGAGAGAGTTTGCCTAAATGTATTTCTTTTCCTTAACTTCATGCCAAAAGTTTCAAAGAGGGAATGACCTAACCCTGGCTGATGAATCACTGCCTAAGAACTGTGCCTGACCGACTGAGGTTTGGTAAGGAGAAATCAAAATACACATTTATGAGTAAAAAAAAAACAAACAAACAAACAAACAAAAAAAAAATCAATGGAACCCACTGCCCCCTGTCCTGATTCCATTCTCATAGTGATTGCTTTTGGAAAGGCAAAATTCTTCCTCACTGCTTTTACCTCTTGACAGTGCCAGGCAGGGGAGTTGCCTGTGTTCGTGTGCCCTATGCGTATTTTGTAGAGATGTCCAACGTTTGCAGTACTAACCTGGAAAACAAACAGCATTCATGTAAAGGGAAAAGCATGCAACAGAAATTCATTAACAGCTGTGAGGTAATTTTTTTTTTTTTTCCTTAGTGGAATGAAATACACACACACAAAAACTATGCAGCTGTTAATAAGAGACCAAATCTGGCTCACTGAAGTCACCATGCCACAAGACTGAAGGGGAAGAAATTTGCTTGGGAGCTTAAGCAGCTTCAGCTAGAGAGATTTTTATTACAGCCATTAAAATTTGCCATTAAAATTTGCCACTATTGAAAAAAAAAAAGCAGTAGGTATTCAACAAAGCTAAAAACTTATTCCAGCCCCTAATTCTTCACTTCTTTGTTCCCCTATTAATATTGGAGTCTCATTTCAAATACAAAAACTAAACACACTTCTGTTGTCCTATATTTCTTGGCATCTTCTTGGACACTGTGTAAATTAATCAGTAGTTTTTCTTAACTAGACAAGAAATATGTTGGATCAAATCAGCTTTGGACAGGTGAGTGGGAAAGGATAATAAATTTAGTTCTACTTTTAAGTCTTGATTCTTGTTTCTAGGCACACCTATGGTAGGAAAAAAAAAACCCTGTCTTTTCCTCACATAGATTTTTAAATATCATGCAATCTGGCAGTATACAAGAGGGCAACACAATGAATATATACTACTTACTGTGAAGATGTCTTCATTGCCTCCCTGAAATAATTTTCCCACCTCTCCATCAAGAAAAATAGGTCCTGAACTGCTGCGGTCCCCATACAATGTAATATAAACCTTTGAGCTTGTTCCTGCAGATGGCATATCACTGGTGAGGACTGACACCTTCCATTTCTGAGCTATCAAAAAATAACAAGACTCACTGAATCACTTCAACTCAAGCTTCCCATGCCAAATGCACTTCAGTAATCAAATTTCTCACGTCGATGAATACAGAAATAGGTGTTTCAGAAAATTACAGCAGGCAATGTTTGTTGGGTTGGGCAAGCAAAAAGCAAGGAATGTCAGGGTGCATTCACATCTCTTACCCTGCATTTGCATGGGCATCCATCACTTTTCAAACACACTTTTGAGATAGTGTATTAAACTTTATAATAAAGTATGGCTTCCTCTTTACTTGGGACACATCAGCTCTGCCCGATGCAGGCATGCCATACAGGCATCTCAGCATGACAGCTCCAGAACTTCAAACTCATCATTTCAAGCACTGGGGTCACAAAACATATTAGCTCTGCTGGAAGAGACCTCTTGATGATCTGCATCTCTGCAACTAGTCCAACCCCTTCTGCATTAAGCAGGGGCATCCTCAACTAGATCAGGTTGCCCTGTCAAGCCACACCTTGAATATCTCCAGGGATGGGGCCTCAACTCCCTCCCTGGGCGACCTGTTGCAGTGTTCCACTACCCTTATGGTAAAGAACTTTTTCTTAACATCCAACCACTGGATGTTTCTAGCATTCCATCTAAATCTATTCTCCTCTAGTTTGAAGCCATGGCTGCCCATCCTATCACCACAAGCAGTTGCAAACAGTCTCTCACCATTCTTCTTGTAGGCCCCCTTGTAGGATGCTAGTAAGTTTCTCAGGAATTAGTGTTAGGAGTTTATCTCAATTTCATATTTTCATCCATATACTGCATAAAGTAGGTAACTGCTCTAACATGGTTGCCAAGAACTATCAAAGTATAGCAGGATCAGAAAATCTAGAGTGATGGAAGAGAGATAATGTGGAAAGAAATGCACTTTGCAAATACTTCCAAAACTTAATATTACCAAGAAGGAATTTAGCACCAAAAAAAACAATAAAGTGACAGTAAGATGCATCAGGAGAGAGATTTCTAGTTAGAGAAATTTACTGTCAGCATCCCAGACTTCAGAGAGACAATCTTTTAAAAGCTGCATAGAGTTCTGATAATCATATTTTTTAAAGATTTACAGCACCTAGAAAAGATTCTTGGAAAGACAATTGTGATTATTAGAGGGAATGGAGAAAATGTTTATACAGGAGGAGAAATTGAGAGAATGTCTGGTTTTTATGATAAATACCAAGGAGGAAAAAGACATGTCTGAGAAAATGCCTATGTTGGGATTGGGAAGGGTATACAAGCAGCTGATTAAAGATTCCTGAGCCTGGCTGTGAAACAGTTAAGATCTGTGAATGCAGCCCAGGGTGTCTGAAGCCAGCAGAAAGACCCCAAGTGATGGAGACCTAAATGGTTGTTAATTTGCCTGTCTAACTTTTGGTCAGTACACATAGCACAGAAGCCTGCTACTCAGAATGCTATATGGCATTTAGTTGGATTCTAGTAATTGTGACCTTCCTTCTCCAAACACAGGTTTTATTGCTGTGCTGACATGTTAAAGGATGAAAAAATACCACTGAAATTCTTCATTTGGAGTAGTTCTAAGCCATGTGAGGGAGAACACCAAGAAAACCCATGGAGATGAAGGGAAGAACATCAGGAACAAGGCCAGCACAGGAAATATCAGGCAGCTATAAAGTGTGAAACATATCAGACAATAGATATTGCTTTAGGGTTGTAATGGTAGTTTATTACACAGAACACACTCCTTGAGACAACAGAAACACATCAGTTATTTATGGGGATATACATCTGCCACTGGGCTCCTAAAAAGAATTAAAGGGTGCTTCTGAGTTTCCTAACTGAACTGCAAAGCCCTTCTGCTTCACATCCAACTTCTGCTTTCTCTCCACGTGCCTTCTGTCCCACATGGAAGCAGTCAAAGCCTCTGGACCACAAGGGATTTGTGTCAGTCTCTAATTAGGTATCCCAGCCTGGATGACCAAGGGATCACAATCCAGGGCTTATCATAACATATACATGTCACTTAGTCTAGACACAGCCTCCAAGTGTACAGAATGGTCAAATTCTCATTCTCTAGCTGAAAAAACCAACATCTTCCTTCTTCAGGTATTTCTCTGACATCCTTGACAGTGAAGCAAGGTATTATGCAGCAGTAGGCTTTAAACTTGAAGCCCCAAACCTGAAACACTCTGCCTAAGCACAACATCCATCAAGTATTTTCCAATTTTATATTGAAAATCATTTACTGAAAATTGTAAACCATGGAAGTGCTTGCTATGCACACAGAATATTTTTTTTAAATGCTGTAAACAGGCATCCAAAATAACTCTAAGAACAGATAGAAATATCCTGAATGATATGACATATGCCTTAGATTTTCATAATAGAACATATTTACAAAATAACCAAACAAGACAGAGGTATAGAGGTTAAAGAACACACAACTAAAACATGTAGTGTAACTAGAACAATTTTAAGAGTAAGTGGAGCTGCCTCAGAAGGGAATATGGCAAGGGCAGGCAGGAAGCCCATCGACTTCCCAGCTCCTGTGGAGTCATAGAATCATAGAATGGTAAGGTTGGAAGGGACCTCAAGGATCATCTAGTTCCAACCCCCTGCCATAGGCAGGGACACCTCCCACTAGCACAGGTCACTCAAGGCCTCCTCCAACCTGGCCTTGAACACCTCCAGGGAGGGAGCAGCCACAACCTCCCTGGGCAACCTGTGTCAGTGTCTCACCACCCTCACTGCAAACAACTTCCTCCTAACATCCAGTCTAAATCTCCTCTCTGTCAGTTCAAACCCATTGCCCCTTGTCCTGGCATTGCAAGACCTTGTCAATAGTCCCTCCCCAGCCTTTCTGTAGGCCCCCTTCAGATACTGGAAGGTGGTTCCTTTTCCAATACCCTCTGGTAAAAGAAACAACCTTCATTTGGGGTCTGGATGATGCTATATAGACTGAAAGATCTCTTTACTCACATAAATATTCTGGAGTTGACTTTAAAAACTTACATAATTTGATAATCTATATAAAATTAACACAATTTCTGTTTCCTACTTTTTACTGCACTACAGCTTTTGAATGACATTCAGTGGCTTGGGTTGGAAGGGACCTTAAAGATCATCTGTTTGCTACTTTTAATTTCAAACTAAACATATGGGTTGATTNGCTGTGATCTGTATGTCAGCAATGATATACAATTGTGATTTGCATCTATCTGGGTCTGGGCTGTATTCACATTTATTGGCTGTGGCATTCAGCAGTTTATTTTGCAATTTTTCCAATTATTCATTTTCCTGCAGGTGTTTTCACTAATCTAATGTTACAGAAGTTCTAAAATCTCTATTATGAGTCTTTCTCATCTTTACTCTTTCCATTGTCCATCGTACAAAAGCAGATNACCTTGTCAATAGTCCCTCCCCAGCCTTTCTGTAGGCCCCCTTCAGATACTGGAAGGTGGTTCCTTTTCCAATACCCTCTGGTAAAAGAAACAACCTTCATTTGGGGTCTGGATGATGCTATATAGACTGAAAGATCTCTTTACTCACATAAATATTCTGGAGTTGACTTTAAAAACTTACATAATTTGATAATCTATATAAAATTAACACAATTTCTGTTTCCTACTTTTTACTGCACTACAGCTTTTGAATGACATTCAGTGGCTTGGGTTGGAAGGGACCTTAAAGATCATCTGTTTGCTACTTTTAATTTCAAACTAAACATATGGGTTGATTTTGTTCTGGGAAAAAAAAAATATTTCTGTTGAAAGATAGTTCTCAAATACCTCCTCAAGTGCCAGGAAATAGAGGAATGGATTCTTAGAACTCAGGTGGCTCTTTCAAATTTCAGTTCTGTTCTAACAAGCAGTATTTGCTTCTCTGAAAATGAGTCATTTGGGACCTAAATTATTGTCTTTGAAGAGACAATATTTCAGAGAAAAACTGCCTTTTCACCAAGAAACCACTGTCTTAGAACAACTTTTCTTCCTAAGTTGGTTCCTGTAAAAATCTAAATCATTATCTGGGCTCCCCAGTTGAAGAGGGACAGGGATCTGCTGGAGAAGGTCCAGCAGAGGGCTACGAGGATGATGAGAGGACTGCAGCACTGCCTCGTGAGGAGAGGCTGAGGGTCGTGGGGCTTTCTAATCTGGAGAAGACTGAGAGGGGATTTAAGAAATGTTTCTAAATATCTGAGGGCTGGGGGTCAGGAGTGGGGGGACAGGCTCTGCTCACTTGCTCCCTGGGATAGGACAAGGAGCAATGGATGGAAGCTGCAGCACAGGAGGTTCCAGCTCAACACAAGGGGGAACTTCTTGACTGGAAAGGCCCAGAGCACTGGCACAGGCTGCCCAGAGAGGTTATGGAGTGTCCTCCTCTGGAACCTTTCAAGGCCTGTCTGGATGTGTTCCTGTGTGCCCTGAGCTGGATTGTCTGGTCCTGCTCTGGCAGGGGGGTTGGACTGGATGATCTCTTTGGGTCCCTTCCAACCCCTGACATCCTGTGAGGCTGTGATCTGTATGTCAGCAATGATATACAATTGTGATTTGCATCTATCTGGGTCTGGGCTGTATTCACATTTATTGGCTGTGGCATTCAGCAGTTTATTTTGCAATTTTTCCAATTATTCATTTTCCTGCAGGTGTTTTCACTAATCTAATGTTACAGAAGTTCTAAAATCTCTATTATGAGTCTTTCTCATCTTTACTCTTTCCATTGTCCATCGTACAAAAGCAGATTTCTTTTTCTTCTTCTTCTCCTTCATCTTTAGGAAAGGCATTTCCAGTTTTTAGGTTTTCAGAGGCATTATGTTCAGTGTTATTTAAAGAAGTTTCACCCTTCAGGAAGGTTTCAGAATGACAGGGTTCTGCTGGATCCACCAACACTGGAGAGAATTTTTCTCCAACAACACAAATTAAGCTTATTCTTAAGGTTTGGCAGAGTTTTGGCTTTCTGTTGGGTAGCTCACTATTAGTGGCCATCCCCAGATCATTCAGTATGTGTTTGGATGCATTATTTTGACAGTGGCTGATTTGCCCAGGTTTTACATTCATATCCTCTACACTGTGCAACTTCCATGAACTGCTTGTGTCTTTCAGAGTTGCAGAAGCAAGTACTCCAAAGTTGTTAACAAAGTCTAAAGTGTTATTAGCATAAAACCTATTAAAAATACTATTGGCAATCTTATTGATACAGTTATTCTTCAGGGCCACGAGGTCATTTCCACCTGTTAGGAAATCTTCACCCGACCACTGCAGATGTCCACTCTTTTGGCCCAGCAAACATTGACCCAGCTGGTTCTCGATATCAGATGCCTTTTGGTAGGCACATCCTCTCTGTTCCTCATTAATTGGAGTCACTGTCACCATTAGTATGGGACAATGCTGGCCACATATTGCATGGAGTTTATCCAGGGAATCTTCTTCCCGAAGAGCATTTCTGTTTGTGTTACTGGCAGCAGTTGGCTGAGACTGTATAGGTTCAGCATCTGAAGGCTGTCCCAAAGGATGCACCTTGTTATCAGGCAATCTAAATTCCACAGATGTAAAGGCTGGATAATTGGTATCAGCCTGTGTGGAAGCAGAACCCACCGTGGCTGAGGCTGTGTTCTTCTCTTTGCTTGCTGCAGGAAGGGGAGCGACCTTATCGCTGCGGCTAGGCTTGCTTTTTGTACTCATGTCATCCTGAAAGGGATCTGAATCGCTGTTGTGAGGTATGTTGAAGTAGTTGCAAAGATTTTCAGAGGGTTTAGCCATCTCTTCAAGTTCTGAAGAGGAGATCTCATTGAAGACTGGGTACTGGTTGAGATTGCCAAAATGGGAGTAGGGAACATCATGCCCATTCGCATCAAGGAGCGTGTCTGTGGAGGTTGTATCCAAATGACCATACATCCCTGTCTGCTCAGGTGGTGATCTCCTTATCAAGTGATTTTCTTTGAGAAGCCATTTGCCTTTATCTATCAATATTCCTTCATCCTCATCAGTTTGTACACTAGGTGGACAATGCTGCTTTGGAGATACCCCTGAATAGTCATCAGTGTAATTTGCCTCTTGTCTGTCAGGAGTAGCTTGTGGTGTTGGTAAAGAAGTATTTTCTCCTCTCGATATAGTGCCACCTTTGCTTATGTTTACTGGAAATTCTCCAGAGGGTAGTGAAGAATAGGACAACTTCTCTACAGAAGACTGAGGTCCTTGAGAAAAAGAAACTGTTTTTTCCATCACTGCTGAGCGGAATTCTTCGGTGTCTTTTTTAAATACTTGAGACAAATAAGGAAATCCTTTGTGAAATTCAGGCTTAAAAGAAGCTTCTGCCTTGCCATAAAGCCGCTCGATAGTTCTTTTGACATAACCAGTATTGTAATGCTTCTCAATTACTGCTTCATCCTCACTTTCATTGGTTAAATCGCTGGATGCTCTCCTGTTGTAATCAGTCTCCTCACTATCTGGTCTGTAATCTGACCAGTCTGAAGTAGCAGGACTTTTGAAGCATTTTTTCAACTGGGAAGTGTCTGAAAGCAGTTTATTCTCCAGTTCTTCTACATGCAATTTCTGATCACCTTCACACATTTCACATTCAGTAATTTGCTTTGATTCATAACAAAATGATAGTGGAGAGACTGTAGATAACCTCTCAGATGTTTCTGCATCTTCCTTGTCTTCCTGTACAGAATAATCCTCATTGTCATATTCTGCAGAGGTTTCAGTAGCTAGCTCAGGTTGGTTATTTGGGGATTTGGCATTACCTGCTGACTCTGGATCAACTTTCTCAGCTTCACTTTTATCAGTGGTAACACCTACAATATCTTTTTCACCTTCTAACTCAGAAATATCCTGATCTAAAAGGCGACTTTTATCATAGGAAGTTACACTATGAACTGTAGAGTTAGGTTCTACTGAAGTTTCTGACTCTTCCTTAGCAAATGACGTATCAGTGTCTTGATCTTGAGATTTTTTATCTAGACTATCAGACATCTCTTCACTTCTTTCAGGTGGTTCTATAGCTGATGCAAGGCTACAGGTATTTGAATTAGTATTGGCATCTTGATCATCTAGCTGTGTTTTGGGAGCACTCCAATCTAATATCTCTGATTCTCCACAAAGTTCTTTCTCTGTATTAAAGGAGTTTTCTACCTCCCCACTCAAATTCAAAGTTTCCTCAGAATTTACACTATCCTTTATAATGCAAGGCTCCTCTGATTTTTCATTTTCATGCAGATATAGACCATTAGGAATTTCAGTTACGGGCAGATTTTCACAGCAATGTGTGCAGTCCTGCTTTTTCAGTTCCCTCCCAAAGTGTAGCAAGTTATTTTCTGTGGATTGTTGCAAATGTGAAAAGGCAGCCTTCAGCTCATCAACTTTTTCTATGACTGAAGTTTGTTTCAGAAACTGTAACTGTGTAAATATTTCAGAACAGCTACAGGTAGTTTTTTGCAGATCATCTTTAACTGCCCCAATCAAATTGTCTCTCAGATTCAGTACAAGTAGCCAAGCTAGGAGGACATTGGAGGAACAACCAAAAGCTGCAGGAGAAAGATCTGAAAGGCTGCAAGCTTTTCCTTTACAGCCATTGTGGTCTTTCTGGAGACCAAGCAAAGCTGATTGTAGCTCGTGCAGCAGGATGCTAGACACACAGTTATTCTGAACATCAACCCCCATTTTCTCATTGAGAGTTGTGTAATCAACTTGAACAGCAACTTCAGATTTTTTTATGTGACATAGGTTGGTATCCTGAACATCAGCTTCTGATCTCTTTTTCTCATTGTCCTGTGTCTCACGTAGTTGACCATCATGATGGAATTCTGACTTCAGTGTGTACTTGGTTGCTTCTACTACAGTTGCATTAGCATGAACCAGAGAGTCAGTTTGGTTTTCACCCAAATCCTTGGCTGCTGCTTCTGAAGTTTCCAATTCACAAATAGGCTTTAATTTTTTTCTTGTTAGATTATGTTCCACTACATGCACTTTGTTTGTAATAAACTTGGTTTCTTTGCCTATAGAAGCATCAGCATTTTCTTTAGGAATGCTACAGTCATTGCTGCTCTCTACATTCACTTCTCTCTTTTTTATAGGGGGTAAGACAGAATTTGGTAAGACATTTTTCAGCCAAGTTTGGACATAGTTTTCAAGTGAATGCTCAACAAGGTCATTTTGAAAATCCTTCTGTTTTAGAGCCTCTAATGTAATGGCTCTCTCTGGCATATTTAACTTATCTGCATTTTTACTTAGGTTTTTGTTCATCCTCTTTTGCTTTTTCTCTTTCTTTGAAGACAACTTTTCCAAAATATTATTTTCTTTTTCAGAGTTAAGATTCTTTGGCACTTCTGACAGTGGCTTTGAAATCACTGATGAGTTAGGTGTCTGCTCAAGAGAGTTGTTCATGAGACATGTGTCTGGTTTTCCAGTACTCAGAGTATCCTGACTGTGTTGAGATTCGTTGTGTGAACCAACCATCATCAGACCATCTTCACTCTTTGCAGATGAACCAATGCTCTTTTTTTTGCCTGACTTGGATTTTACCTTGGCTGACTTCTTGTTATTACTGCTTGTGGTTTTGTTAGATGATAACCCATTTTGTTCCACTGAATCTTGGTGGTAGAACTCATCTTCAGGACATATTATTTTGCCTGAACTGACAGACCCATTGTTGTTTGTTACAAGCAATTTTGTTCCTTCTTTCTGAGGCATTTCAGAGGAATTGTCCATAGCTTCTTTTGTTGGATCCTGTGTGGTTTTGCTTGTATGCATTCCCTCACTTTTAATTGTCCCTGAAATGTCTTTATCTTCTTGATTTTCGTATGCACCTTGCTCATGAAGGTCTGCTGATTTTTTCTTCTTTTTAGTGAGGGAAGCTGCAGATTGGCTGCCATCAATGAGATGTTTTGTCATCACAGATTCAGTGCTGACACTGATTAGATTCTCACTTTCAGTAACAGCAGGAAAGATTCCAGCTGTTGGAGTTCTCCCGTTAGGAGCTTCACTGCATGGAGATACAATCATCTTCATCTGGCTGTGTCCAGAACAGGCTGAATGCTCTGAATCTTGAGAAGCAGGCAATACATCACCAGCACTGCATTTTATTTCTTCTTCTGACTGACGGAATTCTGAGTATCTAACAAAGGAACTGAGTGACCTTTTGATTTGTTTAATGTTGCATGATTCCTGGATGCAGTCTGCTGAAACTGGCCTGGCTGCCTGGGAAGTTTTTGACACTGGGATGAAACCTCTGATGTTAGCTTTGCGGGTTGACACTAAACTACTGTACGTACCTTGTTCCACAACTGACTTCTCTACTATATTCTCCACTAATTCATCCTCATCAGGCACTTCTAATGTCTTCCTGTTTGTGGTTTCTATTAAATCACTACTTCTGTGGCTCACTTTAAAATGCATTTCTTCTTTTATGTTATCTGAAGACAGCTTTAACAAATCATTGTCGCCAGTCTCGCTGTATTTTGGGTTAATGACACTTGATTTCTTCCTGCTTGAATGAGCTACCATGCAATACTCAGATTTATTTTCCCCATCCTGTATTTCCTCACTGTAGGAAAACTGTCCTATTGTCTTCTCTTGAACCTCTTGCTCAGACACCAATGTGACACTTTCAACTACTGCTTTCTTTTGTCTAACACGCCTTGGCCCAGGGGTAGGAGGCCTGTAAAAGCGAGGCTTGATATTATCCTCAGCTACACTGCTTACATCTAGGTCTGCAGAATTGTCCTTTGTACAACCAGCAGCTTTCAAATCAGGCTCTGAGTCTTTGTCTGACACCTCTGAGTTGAACTGCTGTAAAGAGTCTCCCTCTTCTTCCTTGTAGCTCTTCAAAACTGGAGCATCTTTTGGTTTTATACATTCTAAAACATCTTCATTGGATGCACACATTTCAGAGCTGCAGATGGGGGCATTTTTGTCTTCGGAGAGGCCAGCACGACTCACAGTGGTTGTCCATTTAATGGTTTCTTCCTCTTTAATTTTTAACCTAACTTTCATTTCCACTGTAATGCTGCCATCTTGATTGACGTGCACAGATTTCTCAATGTCATCTTCATATTGTGCCATGGATAAGTCTTGACCAGTATCTAAACGATTTTCTACTATACCATTATGACTGCCAGAAACACAGGAAGAATCTGAGTTGTTATCATTTGAGTTCTTATCATTGCTGGACCCTTTATCAGAAGAGATTGAGAATATCTGAGATCTTGAGCTAGAGCCAATTTCAGCCCTCGCTACCAATCGTTACATTGAAAGAAGCCAAAATTCATTCAGTAGGTGGAAAGTTGAGCAGATAAATATCACACAGAAGGATCCAGATGGTGAGGTAGCAGACAGGCAGCAAAGGAAGAGAAAAGAAGAAAGGAGAAAAATTAGTACAAGAGAAGCTAATGAAGTGTGCTTATTTTACCAGAGTTTCAGAAAGTAAGGAATCATAGAATCATAGAATCAAGCAGGTTGGAAGAGACCTCCAAGCTCAGCCAGCCCAACCTAGCACCCAGCCCTAGCCAACCAACCAGACCATGGCACTAAGTGCCCCATCCAGGCTTTTCTTCAACACCTCCAGGGATGGGGACTCCACCACCTCCCTGGGCAGCCCATTCCAATGCCAATCACTCTCTCTGGCAAGAACTTCCTCCTAACATCCAGCCTAGACCTGCCCTGGCACAGCTTGAGACTGTGTCCCCTCCTTCTCTTGCTGGCTGCCTGGGAGAAGAGACCAATCCCACCTGGCTAGAATCTCTCTTCAGGTAGTTGTGGACAGCAATGAGGCCACCCCTGAGCCACCTCTTCTCCAGGAGAATCAGCAGAAAAAACATAGCTGATTTTGGTGTTCATTTTAAGAACTTGATAAAGAAATACAACCAATTTTTAATAAAAAGTAAAGCTTTTAAACTACCTCTACTGTCAGGTAATAGATTCTTTCTAAAGCCACATATAAAGAGTCTTATTTTAAGGTCAAGACCTACAGAAGTACTCAGTGCTCTCACTTAATACTTAGTTGAAAGCACAGTTTGCCTTGAACCTTTCAGGGGGTTCACAGGCCCTTGCTTGTTTGGGCTTCAAACTAACAAATTTATTTCTTCAAACCTCAGTAATCATTAATATATAATTTCCTAGTGCTAAAATGTGCCTTGCTCCCTGAGTTTAATTCAACATACAGCATATAAGTACTGTGAGCAGTGTCACTGACACATGAATACAGTGTTCAGATCCAATTCCCTGGAACAGCCTCCCATAGAGAAGTAAACACTGAAGTACTTGAACCTCTTATAAAATCTGCATTCAAACCATGACATTGCAAGATAAACTTTGTGGTACAAAGTTCAGTAAATCCAATGAGCACACTTCCAGACTTCAAAGAATGTCAAGTATGGCCCCATACACGTTTGCATGCACATTAAACATTCCCCAAATGTGTTTGGATGACTCTGTAATAACTTTTTTAAAAATGTATCTTCTCTCTCTCTGGCAGTTGTCTCTTACAAGGTGAGAGATAAAAGAACATGAAGTAAAAATAAAGTTTGGTGTTCTGCCTGTACAAGGGAAACAGTGCACATACACCCACACAAAGACTTCCACTGCCACCTGACTCTACAGGAGCCACCACTCAATAGAAAGGTTTCACTTGCAGGAAGGTGTTGCAACAGATGTAATAACTAACCTACATTGCTTGAATTGAAGGTCAAGCTACAAATCATCTCATACCAAGATTTTCAGTTACCATCACCTCCCTAGACAGATGTCTGTAATTTCAGGCAGAGTGCCTTGCAAGCTTCCCAGGCATATGCTTTGCCATGAACTCAATCAGAAATAAAAGGTTGTGCTAACTCCTTTAACACAGACCAGAGCTTCCCTCTGTCTCAGGGAATGGAGTTGAAACAAAAAGACTCTCACACCATAAGTAATATCCCCTACATAGGATTTGAATTTATAAGGTTGAAGACAAAAATCCCCTACATACTTTTGAATTTATTAGGCTGAAGACAAAAATCAGAGTTGTCTTTCTGTAACTGTTGTTAGCTAAGGATTAGCAGACTTTCAGCTACTCACATATTCTGCATTCCAAGACTAAGTCTTTTTGCTCAAAGCAAAAGATGAGTTCTGAAAACTGGACCAAAATTTTGCTAAAGAAATTCCATCANCATGTCCTTCCTGTTCTGGGGGCTCCAGAACTGTACACAGTAAAGCCTGAAGTAGCCTAGGGTTTGTCTTTTACCACTGCTGGTATTAACTGCGACACCAAAAAAAATGAATAACAATGACAATTAAGCATATTAAAGTGAAATACAATTATAGACTTGCATGCATGTTCTAAATAAGATTCTTTGAAAGCAAATATGCAGACTAGCTGAGTGCTTAGCAGAAACTTCCATTTTAAAGAGAACATTAACACTTTGATCTTTCTTATGCTTATAGAGGAGCCAGAGCGGATATAAAGAGTTTCAACTGGCCTTTTTGAATATCCTTGATCCTAGTAAGATTATCATGGTTTATGTCTTGTGCCAAGAGAGATAAACCAATTAATAAAATACAAATTAATTCAAAGAACTTACTATTTTCACTTTCTGACTTGGCATTTGCTTTTGGGTATACACGATTTGCAATTCCAAGCAATTTAGCAGGCCCTGAATACCCAAGAGAATCATAATTGCTTGGTTTAAAAGGCTCTCTTCCTGCTGCCACTACAGCTCCAGAGCATAATACCAGGGCCTGAAGATTAGGAACCTGGAAAGAGAAAAGAAAGAAAGAAAAAAAAAATTAGTAACATTAAATTCTCTGCCTTAGTAACCACCAGAAAAAAATAAAGAAAAAAAAAAAAGTAAGAGATTTGCCCCTTTCATGCCTTAATATCTTCATTTCTTAGTCTCTGCATTAGTTTGAAGCAGGCTATTAAATATGTATCACAGCACAGAATTAATTTTTCAATTCCTATAAGCAATTCCTATCTGTGTGAGGGTATGTCTTGTTATATAAATACATTAGAAAAAAAGATTTCAAGAGGCAACTTGAACCCAGATTAAAACTTTCCTACAATTTGAGTGTTTGCCTATGTAATTTTGCTTCATTGTTGCCCACTGTTCATAGCCATGGAATAAACATAAACATTTTGGAGCAGGTATGCATATGAAAACATATTTGGAGGAAGCAAAAGGAAATTCAGATCACACCACAAGTATCTGACCTGTACTGCTGCAGAGGAATAGGTCAGAACCACAGAACAAGGTATGTTGGAAATGATCTCTGGAGGTCATGCACTCTAACCCTCTGCTCAAAGCAGGTCTGGCTGAATCAAGGTGCTCAGAGCCTTGTCTAATAGTTTCAAATTTAAATTCCAAAACACACTGCAAGATAAGGTTTGCAAACTGCACTTCACTGACTTAGAGGTGGGATGGGTAGTTGCCCAACCTGAGACAGAATTTCATCAAATGGAGAGTAAACTTGAGATTTCCCTTGAACTCTTGGAGCTCTGTGTGGAATTCTTTTTCTATATACCTGCCAGGTATATTCACAAGTGCTTTTCTGTTGTTAAACAACAGACAGATAAAATACTAAGCAAGAGAGAATTATGTAAAACAGCATATGAGATGAAAATCAGAGTTATAAGTGCTGTGTCCTTTGGGTTTGAAGGTACAGGACCTGCTCCATGATTTGAAAGCTATAATAGAAAATTAAATAAGGCAGGGAACAGGTTGCCCAGGGAGGTTGTGGCTGCTCCCTCCCTGGAGGTGTTCAAGGCCAGGTTGGATGAGGCCTTGAGTGACCTGTGCTAGTGGGAGGTGTCCCTGCCTATGGCAGGGGGTTGGAACTAGATGATCCTTGAGGTCTCCTTCCAACCTTGCCATTCTATGATTCTATAAAGGGCAAATCACTCTGCATGCATGTAATGATAAAATATGTGTGGCTATTAAATGCTAGTTAATGTATTTTTTAAACATTATCACAAATAAACAGCAGTAAGACTAAAGGACTTTACTGTGTAAATGAGTAAAAATGCAGACTTGAGAGCATGTCTGAAAGAGGTGTGGAGACCAAAGAGGATTTTTGTGATGACTTCAAATATAAAATGTCCTTACTCCCTTCTCTCTGATCAAAAGAATCCAGTATCTTTCCTCCAACCTAGCAGCCTTTCTGAAGGGTAACAGACATAGAAAGGAACAGCTGAAATTCAGATCTCACACCAGGACAGTGTCCCAAGCTTATAATTGATAAAATCACTTTCTAGCTAAAAAGAGTTTAGGAGTAATCATGAAAGCTCTCTTCCAACCCAGACGATTCTGTGACAACAAAACTCATCAGCACTCATCTTCATTCTCACCTTTCTGCCGTCAGTGGTGTAGAGCTTTGCCACTGGGTATTGCATGAGCTCGCTCATGTAATCCAGAAAGGCCTCAAAGGTTTGTGTATTTTTCTTCCCCAGAACTATGGTTCTCCTGAGCCTTACGTCTCCATTTTTGAAAACCAGCATCTTCTTGGGAGTTGTTATCCTGACTTCCCGATGGCCATACCCATCCTCATTCCCCCTTGCTAACTGCACCGCTCGACGCCGAGCGCTGACAGGCCTGCTGATCTGCCAGGGCAGTGGCTTTCTGCTAGCCTGTTCCAGGTTGATGGGCTTCATTTTCCTCTGGTGGGAGCAAATATAAGACTTTCCATCCTCGAGATCCTCCAGATTGGTAATGCTGTGTCTGCCTTTTGGGGTACTGATGTTCCTCACCCCAAAAGGCAAGGGCACCCGCTTGGACAAACTGTCCAGCAAGGCGTCAAACGTTTTGTAGGAGCGGTTATTGACCACCATTTTGATGCCATTAAACTGAGGATCTCCACTCTTATAGAAGCAGATCCGCTTGGCCACAACAGGCTCGGTGAGGTTGAGGTGGCGCGGAGGGGAGCTCTGCTCGCTCTCGGAGGAGTTGGGCTGGTTGACAGAGTAACTGGTGGAAGGTGTTTCACTCATCCTGAGGGCGATCTGGAAGAAAGAGGAGGTGGATGTGAAAACTTTCCCCCCCGACTCACAATAATGCAGACTTCACATGGCAAGGTGCAGGAAGAATTTCTAAGAACCCAGCAGCAGCGAGTTGTGCCAAAATTCACTGGATTTAAATGGATGCAAGCTGTTATCTCTAAATTCCACAAAGACTCTGGTACTGTCAGATTAAGTTAGCACAGCTCTACTTGCAGATATTCCCAAAACTCTCCTAATGTCATTTCAAATCTCTTATCATTTTGGAACAAGGGACCTTTCCTTAGAAGAAGGTACTTTGTCAGTCTAGAATGGTAATTAGATGTTTTCTTTCCTGAGGATGAAGCTAATGACAACATTTCTCATTTAAGATATCAGAAAAACCCTTACTAGGAGGGAGAAATTTATGCCTAGGCATGAGCCACATTCAGTCCAAAATAACAGAACTGAAGGACAATACAGCTCATTCTGATCTCATATTCCCACTTCAAACCAGGGTGAATCCATTGGATTCAGAGAATAGGCTTCTGATTCACCACACTGTAAACACCACCAGAGTAAGGCCCCAAATGTGTTTTGTATTTAAACTGCACTGCAAGTTGACAGATCATTTGCTTTTCAGCTATAAGTTTTATATATCATCATACATAAAGCACTACAATATTTGCATTTATACCAATGGAAAAACAACTGATCAAATGCAACTTATTTTAGTAAGAGAAAAACCTTTAAATCCTTTATGAAGACATGAAAATTTCAGGTATTCTTCAGAAGCAGCAGCCTTGAAATTGAAATATTTAAATGTCAGCCTTTTAAACAACAGATTATTTCTGACAACAACATCAATAGTCTTCGTGGTTGGAAACAGAGCACTCTCACCACAATCTTTCCATTGCAACCCAATCTGCAATACTGTAATCAACCCTTTAAATGAATAAAATCATTTTATCTCATTGGCTTGCTTTGACTGGAACACAGTAAAAATGGTTTGTAGCTAATCATTCTCAAAGGAAACAGTACTAGTAGAGCTTTCCTGAAAAGCTGTGTAGAAATCTTAGGGAATATGTTTGTCACCAAAATGATACAAATCATTGACAAAGTCACTTTGATGCAGCTGCCATATTGACAAACTCTTCTGGCTACTACATGTTTTTCTTAATGAAGCCATAGAAAAAAACACTACTTTGACTGGTTTACTGCTACACACATCAGTTCTGAAACTGAGTGGCAAAATGCTGCTATGTTTCAAGACAATCAAGATCCAAATAAAGTCAGATTTGACAAGATGTTATCTTACTCTGTTCCTATAGCATCTCCAATCATAGAATCACAGAATGTCAGGGGCTGGAAGGCACCTCAAAAGATCATCCAGCCTGACCCCCTTGTCAGAGCAGAATCACCTATACCAGATCACACAGGAACACATCCAAGCAGGTCTTGAATATCTCTGGAGACAGAGACTCCACACCCACCCTGGGCAGCCTGTTCCAGTCTTCTGTCACCCTCACAGTGGAAACTTTTTTCCTCATGTTTATTTCCTATGCCTCAACTTCCACCCATTGCCCCCTGTTCTGTCACTGGGCATCACCCAGCAGAGCCTGGCTCCAGCCTCCACCCTTTACATATTTATGAACATGAATGAGGTCACCTCTCAGTCTCCTCCTCTCCAAACTAAAGAGACCCAGCTCCCTCAGTCTCTCCTTGGAAGAGACTTCTCCAATAGTGCACTACTTTCAGACTGGGTGTTTTGCCTTCACTAAAGGTTAACAACATTTTAAATGTTAGTTATTTCGAACAATGATCTAAGCACAGGAAGAAAAGTCTCCTTTTAATACATTATTTATGCTGCAAATTGTACTCAAGTGCTAAAACTGGAAAAAAAATAACCAAGCAAATCTGCACGAGAATGGTGCACACAAAGATTGGTTTAGATAATCACAATTCCATTAACATAAATAAATAAATAGATACATGGATAGATAGATAAATAAAGTATTTAATTAAGGAACATGCAGGAAGACATCTTCAAGCTTGGCTGCAGCAACTTTATACAACCCAGTCCACGATGGTTAACAAATTGTCCTACTTTCTATGGTAGGGAGGAGCTCTACTCCAGCTGAAATCACTGAGACCTATATCTGCTCATCTTTTTTGACACATCTGTTCATTAGCTGCCTACATTTTCATTCCACTACTAAACTGAGAGGTCGACAGGTGATTTAAGACTAGGGATGAGATTTGAACCAGGCATTTTATGCTTCATGCATCATTCTGTTTATGCTGATATTCCTTGAGGATATCCATAGGGGTATTTTTACTGCTAGCCACAACACAAACTTTCCTACTCTCTTTGCAGAGTAAATATTCTACTCCAATGAAAACAGCAATGACAGCAGCAAGGTTCCTGAGTGAACTGCATGTCACATTACCCCACTTAAATGGCCAAGAAGACTTGATCTCACTAATAGAGTCCTGTCCAGGATCTCTGCAGAATCACTATCAGTAATGGCAAGAGACAGAAATGAACAGAGCTCCTCAGCTATTCTGTGCTGCAACTTCTACCCTTTATGAAAACAGAGTGGAATTTCACCTAGCTGCATGATTATTCACTCTTAGAAGAGCTAAAATAGGGGTATTTTCTCATTACACTACTGATAATAATTGCTTTTGAATTAGTCCCTCCATTTCCTGAATATTTGTACTTGTGTAAAACATTCAGTTACACAATCATCAACATTTGAAGAAGTACAACACATTTTACATGGAGATAATTATTAAATGGAGTCTTGATGCTGTGGAAGTAAAGAAATACAAAACTGGGAACGTGCACACACAGAAATGAGACAGTTTTCATGAGAAACAAGAAATCATTTGAATTCACAAAGGTAAGAAAAAGATGTTTACATTAGCAAAACATTGAATGGTAGAATAGTTTTGGCAGAAAACTGATAGCTGCACAGTACATCACCAATGAAAGAACTGATAGCTGCACAGCACCTATGTGAAAGACCTGATAGCTGCACAGCACCTATGTGAAAGACCTGATAGCTGCACAGCACCTATGTGAAAGAACTGATAGCTGCACAGCACGTGTGAAAGAACTGATAGCTGCACAGCACACCACATATGAAAGAACTGATAGCTGCACAGCACACGTGTGAAAGAACTGATAGCTGCACAGCACACCACATATTTAAAGAACTGATAGCTGCACAGCACACCACACATGAAAGAACTGATAGCTGCACAGCACACCACACATGAAAGAACTGATAGCTGCACAGCACACCACATATTAAAGAACTGATAGCTGCACAGCACACCACATATTAAAGAACTGATAGCTGCACAGCACACCACACATGAAAGAACTGATAGCTGCACAGCACACCACACATGAAAGAACTGATAGCAGCACAGCACACCATGTATCAGTATTTTTTAGTATTAATTTTAATAGTGAACATTGCTCATTCATCTTTAGGATAGATTCTAACTGCACCTGACAAAGAGCAAATGTTTCAACAAATAAATAACTACCATTGTAGAACTTGCTATTTCCTACCACAGGGGATCACAGTGTAAGAGCCTCCTTTCATCTTAAAAAAATAGCCTTGAGTTTCATGCCTAAATGACTGTATTCTGAACTTGAGAAACAGATGATATTACATCATCCAGAATGCCTGTTAAGATATTTTGGCAATTACACCGTTAAGAATTTTCTTCTGCCAGAAGACCAAGCAGAATTCAGAAGTGAATCCCTTCGCCCACATTCTCATAAACAAAACCACTCATTCGAAGTTTATCCACAAAGCTGCTAAATTTCATAAAGACAAAGTGGAGCACTTTGTTTTAAATATAGAAGCATATGTCTAATGCCATAGAGTTGGTAAGCACTGCATAGAATTTCAGCATACTCACCCACAGTCACATCCTATGTCAATAAAAGTGCAGTCAGCTTGTTTTCAGAGATTTATAAATTGTACATGTGATGCTTTATGCCATAGAAATGAACATCCTTAGTCTTTATTCCAAGTGTGCTCAGCTAGAAAAAACATCATAATCCATTTGCTTAATCTCAGCTAATGTTAATCACCAGGCCAGGTTCACTTCAGGCAGCCATTGTTCAGAGTAGAGTATCTAACGCTTCATTCAGCTTGTCCTCTTCTATTATTTGTTATTGCTATTTGCCTTTTAAATATTTCACTTCTACAATTTTCTGTTTACTGGCATTTCTCAAAAGACTTACAGCAGCACATTTAATAAAGATGTGAGTGGGGAAAGCAGGTCTTCTAATTTGTCTTCTCCTCAGTGTAGGGTTATATTTCAGCCTAAATTCCTTAGTGATATACATGAGTACCCTGATCTAGTGTGAGGGGTCCCAGCTCATTGCAGGAGGCTTGGAGATAGATGATCCTTGGGGTTTCTTTCAGCCCAGACAATTCTATGGTTCTATGAAATATGTTAAAATTGAATCTTCTACTTCTCACCCTCTGAGACTGCTTATTAACTATGCCCTGGCATCAATCCTTGTTTTTATTCAACCACTTTGTCAAGATGATCCTCTTCGTGTTAAAGACTCTCCCCTATTTTCTCTATTCAGATCCCACAATGAAAATAATTCCATAGTTTCTTTTACAACACCCAATGAAACATGCCAGGCTGAAGGAGTTCTGTCATCCATGAGGTATTCTTCATTTCAATGTGTTGGAAAAAGGGCAATGGAATGACTATCAACATGTGTGAATATATTTTACAGAGTGACAGGAGGATTATGTCTAAGGGAAGCTTAATTATACCACAGAATGTGGGTTGGGTTTTTTTTGTTTTTTTTCTTTTTCTAGTGGAAATACTATGTCCCTGGATAGTAGCTGTTCCATCTAATTGCTACCAGATGTATAATCTGATTTGGAGCTTCTTTGCTTAATCAGGATTACAGCAAGCTCTCCAAACTAGCTGTGCAGAACACTAACAAAAACACTGCTCAGTAAATACTACCACCCTGAGCCATAATGTGTTTTAAACTGCTTTTCTTCATAGAGAATTCAACATTTATAGTTTAAATACACTGCTTCAGCTCCCTTTTCTTAAGATGCATAAGCACAGATATTTTGCTATAAACATTGCTTTCTTAAATGCTACATTAACATAAATATTTAGGTATTAAATTATCTTAGCCAATGGACTGCTTACATTCCAGGCAGTACTCTGTTGTTTAGTCATCCAGAAGATGAACAAGCCCAAATTTGGTGTTATTCTTATGTCTTATTACTTAACTTCTCACATAGGAATTTTTTATAAAGTTGATTTTCTTTTAAGTGCAGGATTTAAAATATCATTGCTACTCTCATTAGCTTTCCAGTGTATGTAAAGCCACTTTCAATAACCAGCTAATCCCTCAGTATATTCTGCCACTAGAATTTGAGACCCAAGATATAATACTTCAGGGATCTGGTAAAGATGACAAACAAGTGTCACCTTCTGACAGTATGAATGCTCCTCAACTCTCTAAGAATTCAAAAGGCTTACAAGGCTTCTGCCCAGGCATGTAACTTAAAAGCTTCACTGTTTTCCTTTTTATACTACAAAAACTCCATATATTCTGCAAAGACAGGTGAAACTGTCAACTTGATACTAATAATAGCATCAGTATAGCTGCCCAGAGAGGTTGTAGAGTCTCCTTCTCTGGAGAGATCTCAAACCCTCCTGGACTTTGTGATCTGGGCAACCTGCTGTGAGTGACCTTGCTTTAGCAAGGGCATTGGACTGGATGATCCCCAGAGATGCCTTCAAAGCCCTACCACTCTGGGATTCTGGAATAATAATTAATTCAGACTTAAATCTGACTGGACACAAAAAATTACCAGAGAAATATCGATCAATATTGACGCAAAAGCACACCTCATGCATTCATGTTGGCAGCTTGACTGACGTCCATGGAGCTACTAACATGGTGTGAACTGAGCTTTAATAAAGGGCAAACAGTTCTTTTTAATATAAATCATTTGGAAAGGAATATAGGGAAATATAAAATTAGTCTAGAAGATTTAAGAAGGCAAAATCAGGCCACATGAGAGAACAGATCAGTGATTAGCATTGTAATTGCAATCAGGATTACAATTTCCTGGCTTGCTGTCATTCTCACTTTCAAATTATGTGCCTGTTTATCTCCAGAACACCTTCAGCTCTCATGTCTGACTAGATGATCTTCAGAGGTCCATGCCAGCCCCTACCATAACTTGCACTCAATCTCCTCCTTGGTCCTGCTCTTTGAGGGTTATTGACTGGCCAGTAAGTGAAACTATCACTGTGAGGTAATCACAAACTTTAGTTCTGGACTCTCTAACTGAAAGGCAGGGGAAAAAAAAAAAAAAAAAAAAAAAGAGAGAGAGAAAGCTCACATTTGGCTCTGTGAACACAGTGACAGGTGAGTAGAGAGGATCTGTTCTAATGGCCAAGGGCATCTGTGGCAGTTTGCCTTTCGGTTACAAAAACAGCAGCACAGACACAGGCAGCTGAAGGTCCAGTGGCTGTAGTTAGCCTGCAGCACCATTCCTCACGGCCACACAACCAGGTGAAGAACCCTATGCAAAGACTTGTGCCACAGTTCCTGGGCTGATCCAAAGCTCAAGTGGAAGCTTTTGAAGTCAAGAGAAAGTTTCTAACTGACACCAAAACTCTTTGTATCGGCCCAGAAAAGCACAGCATCAAAACAGTTGTGAAGAATATTTTTGTCACTACTTTTTCCGATTTTGAGTAATTACTCCTTCTTTTCTATGGACTTTATAACTGATCTGACTAAATGCTCCAAGTACCTAAATATAACTCAACATTTTCCACCTCCTTCTATATGTCTTCAGTGTTTCTCAAGATCAGCAACACGTTCAGGAAACCAATGCCCAAGAAAGAAAAAAAAAAAAAGGTTAGCAATTACATTATCATGTTTGCTGATATATTCCTTTTTTCCTTAGCAGATAACCAACATCCCAGGTTGAGAAACACAAGCAGCCCTTTCTGCAGCATTATCCTGAGTCAGAGCAGGGTCAGAACCAAGTGAGATGAGGCCCTCCCTGCCTGGCAATCCTATGGCCCTTGAATGACACCCTTTGTTTGAGTGGGAGCCATATGGCACAGCAGTTAGCAGGAGTATTTTTATCATTCAAGTGTGACTCACTACTTTAAAACAAGAAGTTGCTACACCAGTTAAACTATTACTGTTGACCTCATGCCCCAAGAAAATGCTGATAATGTGCCTTATATTTCCAAGTCCCTTCAACCTCTTATGCCTTGGCCTTCTTTTTCTTTTTTTTTTTTTTTCACTTGGACTGCTCGGTAAGGTATGGAGTTAGGAAACTGCTATCAAGCTGAAAAGGAAATTATCACATTAGAAGCAGGGGCCTGGGTCAAGTTCCTTTCAGTGTGCCCAGCCTGTTTACATCCTTTCCAGTAAAGCCTCCCAAAATTGTGCCACTATTAATATGTTACTACTGATAAGATTTTGAGCCATCGCATTACAACAGCATTTTAGTGTTTGATATACATGAACTTCTTATCAAGTTAATCCCCACAGACTCTTATTCATTAAATTCTCCAACAGATTTGATAACCAAGAGCTGGGGATGCAGAAAGGGGGGGGGGGGAAGTGTGCCTCTGGGGAGGAAAACAAAGCAAAAGCAGAGCCCTGCTTTGCCTGCTTTTAGGAGAGCTCTTGCTGGATGCTCAGATGGACTACAAAACTCCTGCCTGACCTGTTCTGGTTTTTAATCACCATTAAAACTGAACTCAAATGTGAATGCCTGTTTCTGTTCAGAGGACAGCTCCCTCTGGAAAATTTCTGGCCTGGCAGAAGTACAAATTGACCCATCATCTCTAAGTGGGTTAGGATTTCATTCCAGAGTGTACAGCTTGTCCCAGAGTTAAATGAATAATCATTCTCAGTTCAGTTTTCCTTATTTTCTCATCTCAGGCAGGTATTGTAGGTATTTAACCACTCACACCTCCCCTCTGTTCCCTAAGACATGCTAGCTGAAGGGAAAGCTCAGCCATATTTCCATTTTTTCTGAGTATAGGCATAAAAAAAAAAAAAAAAAAAAAAAGCAATCCTAGACTACACCTTGCTTTGTATTAAAGCTACACAATTCACACCAGTGACATGTGAGTGCTTACAGAGCATCTTGAACCCTGTGAACTGAAAAAAGTGACTAGGTATTTTTTCATATCCCTAGTTTATGTCTCCTACCTTTCAAAAATTTCCTTTTCCCTCAGCTGTTTGCCTTCATGACCCTCCCAAGCCTGTCATGAACATAATTCAGCCACCTGTAGTGACTTTAACAGTGGCAGTGGCTCAAAAGAAAGAAAACAGATGCATTACAACATTCTGCAGATATGATGGATGCTGTCAGCTTATTAAAGATTGACTTCTTCCTGCATGGGTTAGAAAACTTCTACATGGACCTTAATGTTTTACAGAACATTTCACTCATTAAGACAGCTCAAGTTGTCACACATTCTCTTAACTTCCTTGTACTTCTTACCAATCTGTTAATTGATAACTAGAGTTCTTTGCTTCTCCAAAAGAGCGTGGTCAAAGAGAAGGATTAAACAGGTAACACAGGAGTTCCCTGGCCAAGCTGTTTCCAGCTAATCTTGAAATTTAACCCCATGTCCCTCAATTTATCCATCTGAAATCCTGTGCAATTATCTTGTCAGTTTTCCTACTTCCTAGAGACATTGTGAAGCATAAGCTAAAGAAATCTCATGGAGAAGCAGCAGCATAAATAACTACAAGGGACAGATCTTTTGGAGGACACTAAAAAAATCATTGCTGGGGGCTGACATTATTTCCTTGGTGGAGTCCAGAGGCTGTTTTGAGGCAGTGAGTTCACAAATTGATGGCAAGAAGGGGCAAAGACAGAGCTTAGGCATGTTGAATGCCTTTGCCTCCTACAAACACTTTGAAGTCTTTGATTAAAACTTAGATCTTCGAACACCTTCTCTGATGTGCTGCTGACTCCTGGAGGTACCCAGGCTCATGAGGCTCCTCAGTTGCCAAGAGCACAGCTCTGTTGCTGGGCACGTGTACAACCATCCCAGCTCTGACAACACTAAGCTGCTTAATGTCTTAGCTTTGGTGCAACACACAGCTCAGCACTGCTCTGCCCATCTTGCCTGAAGAAACCTGACCCTTACAGCCCAGGCAGCAAGCTGCTGATGTCCTCCATGCCTCTGGCTGGTACTTAATGAGCTCTCTCACCACTCTAGAGGTCCAATTCACTGCCTGATTTAGAGCAAGGATTTAAGACCATATGTCTCAGCTTTCAAGACAGTGAACTAGCTGAGTGCTCCTCCTGCCAAGGCTTTGTGTCAGAGAAGCCTGCTCTGCCTACATCTGACTCCACAACTGACTTCAGAGCTACAAATGTCCAGTGACAACACCTAACATTAACCCTGGGTTTACATACCCATTTCTTTGACAGACATGGAAGCAGCATCAACTATGGTTCCCAATCTAAAGGCCCTGCATCTGCCCAAGACTCAGGAGACAAGATCACAGGCTCACAGGATGTCAAGGGTTGGAAGGGACCCAAAGAGATCATCCAGTCCAACCGCCCTGCCAGAGCAGGACCAGACAATCCAGCTCAGGGCACACAGGAACACATCCAGACAGGCCTGGAAAGGCTCCAGAGGAGGAGACTCCACAGCTTCTCTGGACAGCCTGTGTCAGGGCTCTGGGACCCTTCCAGTCAAGTAGTTGCCCCTTGTGGTGAGCTGATACCTCCTGTGCTGCAGCTTCCATCCACTGCTCCTTGTCCTATCCCAAGGAGCAAGCGAGAAGATGTCTGACTTAAACCTGAGGATGCCTGGAGGAAACAGCTCAACCAACCACATCCAGTGTTGCATCACTGTGCCTCCATCACCAGTGTGAATTCAGCTTGCTCAGCTGTGTTAACTGCAGGTGCAGGTACACAGATCCTACTGAATTATATCTGATTGTTGTACTTGCAGTACTCAGTGGGGAAAACAGAGCTGAATCCTTGCTCCTAAAATCAACTCAGGAGTTTCACATTGAGTTTTAAATCTGAAGACAGTCACCTCCTCTACTAGTGTAGCCCTCCAGGATGCCTGATTTTCCCCCTTCTCCATTTATCCTCCCTTCAACTTACATACAAATGTTTTAAGTAGACATTTCTGCACATGCAAGTTTATATCTAAGTATATATAGACACACAGAGTCACATATACACAAACTCTACTCAGATACTTTTACATCCTTAGGATTAAATTGACATTTTCCAGCACCTCGATTTTGTATTCCTGAATCTGTTCTTTTCCTTCCATTTTATTTTGATTTTGCACTTCTAGGCTCCTTGACATGCAGTGCTGGTATTTACCAAACTTTTATACTTAGAAAGAATTTTGAGTCAATTAGATCCATGAATTATTTTTTTTCTTTTTCCATGATACATCCAACATCTAATTCTGCATCCTACTTTTGGCATAGTGCCCATTTCTAATCTCAAATAGTGCTAAAGTGACACTGGATGGATACAGGACACCCCAAATAGTGCTAAAGTGACATTGCATGGATACAGGACACCCCAATTAGTACTTCAGTGACACTGGATGGATACAGGACGCCCCAAATAGTACTTCAGTGACACTGGAGGGATACAGGACGCCCCAAATAGTACTTCAGTGACACTGGATGGATAGAGGACACCCCAAATAGTACTTCAGTGACACTGGATGGATACAGGACACCCCAAATAGTGCTAAAGTGACCTTGGATGGATACAGGACACCCCAAATAGTACTTCAGTGACACTGGATGCATACAGGACACCCCAAATAGCACTTCAGTGACATTGGATGGATACAGGACACCCCAAATAGCACTTCTGTGACACTGGATGGATACAGGACACCCCAAATAGTACTTCAGTGACACTGGATGGATATAGGACACCCCAAATAGTACTGCAGTGACACTGGATGGATACAGGAGATAAAATAGAAAGGCAATATCCACCTCCTTCAAAAATAATCCAACCATGTAAGGTGTTATCACCACTAGTTTTCCATCTGTCAAGCTTCTCCTCTAAATGAATCCTGAGATACTGTCAACAAACTTTTCTACACACAGTAGTACTGATTTCAAATTACACAGCAGCACAATAATGCCACTCCATTTTAATTAAACTTTTGATAAAAAGATTATTTATTTGAGTTTATTTACAATTTTTAAAATATTTTGGTGTTGACACTATTCATTTTTAATCAGGTTATAATTAAATTACCAAAAGCAATTAAAGTATTTGTAAGCAGGAATTTATGATTCTGTGATTCTAGGAAGTCCATGAGATAAACACACACAAGCACAGAATGGATGCTGCAAAATATCAATGCAGCCTTCAGGCAGTTCTAGCAGTAAAAATAATAAGAGTACTTTAAAGTTTTCTTATGTGAGACTAGACAAAGTATTACAGTTATTTATTTATGTATTCAAGGAATGTATATGTTGGCAAAGCTACAGAAGCTAATACAATCAATGCTGGCCATGCTTCCCTAAGGCTCTAAAGGGACATTTATGTAGTTACACAGCCTGAAGAGCAGCAGTCAGCTCCCTCTTTTTGCAAGCACAACCATCTCTGTCTTCAGGCACGGGCCTTAGGGATTGGAAAAACAGAGCAAAACCACAAAACTCCCTCCAGAGTGACCTCTACTTGGAATCACAATCCTCAAGGCTCAAGCAACTTGCAAAAAAAAGTTATTTGAATGTTACCGAAACAAACCATCACTTGCCAAATCACCTCTGATAAGGTCACCAGCCAAGGTGAGTGCATGGCAATCAGGACTCCGCCGCCCTAGCTCGGCAGATAAAGCAATCCTTGGGACTTCACACAAATCACAGGGAAGAACAAGTGAAAGGAGTGCTGGTGGGTAGCTCTCCTCATGTTTTTCTTAGCAGACTGCCACAGGGAAACACTCAGATGCTGAGATGTCTGTTTACTCAGAGAGACTGATCTAAGAAGAAGTGACACATTCTAATCTGGTCACGCAAACTGTCTCTAAGCAATTAGACTGTCTTACTGGGTTAATGCTATTTTAGGTTTATTTTTGCTTTGGGGAATTAAACTTTTTCCTTGAAAAACACAGCCTATGTTATGCCACGTCGTGCAGCCACTTAAGATGATATCAGAAGGTGTTGTAGTCTCAGCATGGCTCTTGTAAGATATATAACCTCAAACGGAAGTCAGTTACTCTTTTGCCTTTTTGAACTACAGAAAGTGCGGTAGTCTTTGTTCTGAATGTGTTCTGGATAGCAATCCTGAACTTTTATCTCCCTTCAGAAACACTGCAGGGAATGAGGGTGAAAAATAACTTCTGAGCAGCCCCGTTTCAGGGCTAGAAAGCAAATTTCCATTTTGCTATTTCTTTCTTTTTATTGCCATTGCTATTCTTTAAATTACAACTTTGGACAGACTTCTCGCGAGCTAAAAATTCAAATCGAGAGACAACTCCTGACACACCAGGATTTATTTCTGCTGCCATAAATAACAACAAATCTGTTTGCAGCTGAAAAGAAAGCTCCCTATCAAGATGTAAGCTGAAATAGCTGCAGAGGCAAGAAGATAAGACAAGGGAATGCTAATTAATCACAACATGTTTGTAGTCTAGGGAAGGAGCTGGTTCCCAATCGGCTGGGTTTTGTTTGTAAGACTCATTTCTTCCAGCTTAGCAAACTAATGTGTGGAACAAGAACCATACCCAAGGCCCCTCCAGATATGCACACAGACACTCACACACACACATACATATGAAGNTTGTGAAACACTCATATTGAGCGTCCAAGTCTTCCCTCATCACGACAGAGTAGGGTTCTAGGCTATATATCATGGCATTAAAAAACTAAAATGGGAGGCATATTCCTACAAGTTAGAAGTGAAAAGCATTATTCCTGAGACTGATGCACCTGGAAATTGAGGGTCTGCATAGTCAGCATATTTTTGGTTCAATATTTATAAGCTTTGAAGATTGAGGGTGAAATTTTGGGTATTTCTTTGGAGGGGGGGAGAGAAGGAAGGTTTTTTCTCCCCAGTTTTTCAAATAAAGTCACCATTCCATTTTAAAACCTTCCCCAGTCTTCTCATTGCTCTCTGGCCCATAATTCCTATAGTTCTTCTTAAAGTGTTATCACTATTTACACTTTCCCAGGACAGTTGTGGGTTTTCTTTATTTTAAACACATCAGAGCTTAGTCTTTTTTTTTTTTTTTTCCCTGTAGGACTGTAGCTTGTGGAAGGATCCACAAGTATGGGATGGAGGCTGAGAGGATCTCTTATGGAATTACTGCACCCTCCATCCCTTTCTGCACTGCTCAGGGAGTGGGTGGAGGAGTCTGAAGTCAAGGAGTAAATTTGAGCTTGGAAGAGAGAGAAGAAAGCTGTAGTTTTAGTGTTCATCTTTGTTTCTTGCTATTTGAGTCTACTTTCACTGACATAAATTAATTTTCCCCAGTCAGGACTGTTTTACCCACAAGATTAATTGGAATGCAATTCCTCTGACTGTCTCAACCCACCAGCTTTCTCATCCAATTTTCTGCCCCTGCTTCCCTAAGGAGAGGAGTGGGTGAGCAGCTGGGTGGGCATTTGGCCCTTAGCTGAGGCTAATCAAATGCAGCTCTCCAGGAGGAGCAGAGATCCCTGAATTGAGAAACTACAGCTCCCTGCTCATGCAATTCATCTAGCCAAAATCGAGATGTTCCATGAGAATTACTGCCTCATAAATATTCCTTTCTTAAACACAATGCCTGGGAGCAGCAGATGAGAGAGAAATGAGGCTGAAAATACTTTTTGCCTTAGTTGCCTTCAAAGGATTCAGGGCTAAAACCCTCACTCTCACAATAGTAAGTCTTTAATCATAGTAATGTTTCCCTTGATAGTGGTGGATTTCAGATAACCAGTCTGCAAACTGTGTCCATTAGCTGAGTAATCCCATTCAAGTAAGTGGGGCTAATAATGTGGCCAAGGGTTTATAACCTGGGGCTAAAAATGTGGCCAAAGGTTTGTGTCCTTAGGCCACATAATTGGAGCTCCAAGTTGTCTAAAGTGAAACTGTTTGAAGGAAATGGCCTGTTCAGTGCATTTCAGGCCTTGAAATGCTCCAAAAAAAACCCCAAACCAAAACACACACACACACACAAGAGAGAGAAGCCATCAAATAACTTACTCTGATATTTTCTATATGAAATTTCAGTTCTTTGAAGATCCTTTTCTGTTAGCAGCTTTACCATATGTTTTAAACGATAAAATAAACAAAAAATTACAATCCAAGTAATGTATCAAATAATTTACATGAAATATTTCAAATTGGTCAGACTTTTTTCTTCTTGCTAGGCTCCCAATTTTCCTTTTATTTCCCTCTCTCTCTTTTGAGATTTTAACTCTGGCTTCATTGGAAATGAGAAAAGAAAAAAAAAAAATCAAATCTTAGAGATGCTTGCATGATGGCAAGATTGTGGTTAGAATTTAACAAGACAATCAGCATTATGATCACAGCTCTAATAGCAAAGGCTGTTTTATCAAACACCTAAAACTAGCATATGAAAGTGGAGTAACTGGGAGCCTGCCACATGCCAGCCAGCACAGATTGATGTTATCCCAGTGTCCAGGGACTTGCAGCCAATTGCACCAGCAGATCACTATAGCCATGCCATTTGATTAATGGCTACAAGCCATTCAATATTACTAATGCATGACAAATTCACACATGACTTCAGAAGTGCACAATTATAGTGACAGAGGTGCTCAAAAGAAAGCCAGCAAACAATATTAAAAGGACATGGAACTGTTGGAGTGAGTCCAGAGGAGGCCACAAAGATGCTCAGAGGGTTGCAGCAGCTCTGCTATGAGGACAGGCTGAGAGAGTTAGGGCTCTGCAGCCTGGAGAAGAGAAGGCTTCCAGGAGAGCTTGGAGTGGCCTTGCAGGATCTGAAGGGGGCTACAGGAAGGCTGGGGAGGGACTATTGACAAGGTCTTGTAATGCCAGGACAAGGGGCAGTGGGTTTGAACTGGCAGAAGGGAGATTGAATCTGGATGTTAGGAAGGAGTTGTTTGCAGTGAGGGTGGTGAGACACTGGCACAGGTTGCCCAGGGAGGTTGTGGAGCACAGAAGCACGTGATCAAAGATCATGTTGGGTGCTTCTGTGCTCCACAACCTCCCTGGAGGTGTTCAAGGCCAGGTTGGATGAGGCCTTGAGTGACCTGTACTAGTGGGAGGTGTCCCTGCCTATGGCAGGGGGTTGGAACTAGATGATCCTAGAGGTCCCTTCCAACCTAAACCATTCTACAATTCTATGCTTTTACAAACTGCTTGGTGAAAGACAGATTAATACTTTTATGCTGGCAAACACCAATGTCTCTCTTTTGCAAAGGATATGACAAATCACTGCTTCAATCTTCTCCACTTCACAATGCCAGCAATTACCTGATGCATTCCAATTTAAAAAGGCAACCTTTCTATTTAAAGAAAATTGAGTTCAAGCTCACATGGAGTCACTGCACAACAGACATGTATCCACCTGAGAGTCAAATTTAGCCACTACTTTTGCTTTCAGATCACATGCAATGAGAGCAATAAATTCTACTCAGATCAGAATCTTAATGCAAGGTCAGTGAACAAATCACAGCATCATAGAATGTTAGGGGTTAGAAGGGACCTTGAAAGATCATCTGCCAGGGCAGAATCACCTAGAGAAGGTCTTTGTACCCAAGTTTATGAAGCAGTAGCTTTGCATTTCCTAGGCTTTTGTCTTATCATGAACCCAAAGTAGAAACTTTTATAGCACAACTAATCAGCCACAAAACAAAGAGTTACATATCAGAATAAGCTGTGTCACAGGGACAGAGATGTCACTCAAGAGACTGTGATGTGAGGGAGTAACCCTCTCCATTCTAGGGAGGCAAGACTAAAATGAATTCATTTCAGCAAAAACCAGATGCTGATACAAAGAAAAGAAGCCCATTTGTGGGGTTTTTTTTCCTTCTAATCTGATGTTTGCTTATAAAATGGACAGAGTTGAGTAAACTAAATTATACCAATGGTGAATTTCACCTAGTGCTCCCAAGAGCACAGCTAAGGATGAGATTGACTTTGTTAAAGCACAAAGTTTATAATACTCCTGGGATACATTCTTTGTGAAATGTGGGATGCTCAGAAGTATTTTAGAGCTCAACCTTCACCTCTAGCTAAGACACACCTCAAAACACATACACCTGGTTAAGTCTTAAATCATCATCATTTGCCATTCTTTATTTCCTGGTATTTTTAATATCAGAATGGCAGAACAGCTGTAGAGGAGTACTTCTGAAATGTTATATAATAGTCCTTATATCATCAAACATCATCAAGATATTTATAACTGATGACAAAATTTGCTCATGTGCTGATACTGTCTCCACCCATAAGGCTTCTGCAGCAAGTGCCTCATTTCAGTTTGCCTTCAGTGTCAGAGCCTTATCTATGAAACAAACCCATCAACCTCCAGACAAAAACTGGAAAAAGATTAGCTCCCACCCTTCTGAGATAAATCACTTCCCAGTGTATCCACTTGCAGGCTCCAACATTTTTCATATGGTTTTCCCTCTGACTCAGTCAGTAAAGGAATGTTAATGTCAAGAGAACTAATTTGTGTGACACAAACCTAGAACTCCATCTCTACTCTGCCCTGGTGAGACCCCATCTTGAGTACTGCCTTCAGGTTTGGGCTCCCCAGTTTCAGAGGGACAGGGATCTGCTGGAGAGAGTCCATCAGAGGGCTACGAGGATGCTGAGGGGACTGCAGCACTGCCTCATGAGGAGAGGCTGAGGGGCCTGGGGCTGCTTAGTCTGGAGAAGAGAAGACTGAGAGGGGATTTAATAAATGTTTATAAATCTCCGAGGGCTGGGGGTCAGGAGGGGGCAGGACAGGCTCTGCTCACTGCTGCCTGGGATAGGACAAGGAGCAATGGATGGAAGCTGCAGCACAGGAGGTTCCAGCTCAACACAAGGGGCAACTTCTTAGCTGTAAGGGTCCCAGAGCACTGGCACAGGTTGCCCAGAGAGGTTGTGGAGTCTCCTTCTCTGGAGCCATTCAAGGCCTGTCTGGATGTGTTCCTGTGTGACCTGAGCTGGATTGTCTGGTCCTGCTTTGGCAGGAGGATTGGACTCTATTCTCTCTTTGGGTCCTTTCCAACCCCTGACATCCTGTGAACTGCACTGCAGTTTCCAGAAGTGACTGGCAGCATCAGTCTTAAAGTACATGTAGATGCAGACAACTGTTTACTTATTTCACATGAATGAGCACCCTGGGAGTCGAGCCAGACAAAGAAAAGGAAGAAAAATATACTCTTTGCATGTGTTCAGACAAAGGTGACAGTTAAACTTTAGATGATTACTTTAGAAACTCATGCTGTAAAGCTAAAAATAAATTTGTGATCCTAAGTGTGAACATCACAGCACAAACAGATCCCACAGGCTTCTGGAAGTGTTTCAACTGTCTACCACCCAAGGTCCCAATGCAAACCCTCTCCTCAACTATGATGAATGCTGTGCAAACTCTTGCATTTTAAAGGCAGTTATAGTCTTTCATTACTGCAAAGTAGATGAAAAGTGAGGTTAGAGGATACAGTCAAATAGACTGAATACATATGGAATAAAGAACATTGTCCTCTTTTGCAATAAGTAAAGCAAGAGCCAACTAGTCCTTTAATATCCAGAATAAATTCCCTGTCCACCAAATATTAGTTTATTTGTTACAAGTGCCTCTGAGACATAGGAGCAAGCAGATATTTGTGACCCTTCTGATCATAGTAAACAGATTAAGACATAGTTTGTAAGGGTATTGGTTCGGAATCATAGAGCAGCTTATGTTGGAAGTTGTCTGTGGAGACTACCTCCTCCAACCCACTGCACAGAGAAGGAACAGTCAGAGCAGGTTGTTTGGAACCACATTAAGATGGTTTTTTGCTATTCCCAAGAATAATAGAATAGTTTGGGTTAGAAGTGACCTTAAACATCATCTAGTTCCAACCCCACTGCCATGGACAGGGACAGTTTCACTGGACCAGCTTGCTTAAGGTTCATGGCAGAAGGATTTGAACTAGATGGCCCTTGAAGTTCCTTCCAGCCCTGACAATTCTATCATTCTATGATTCCATTCCTAAAGCTATCTGGTTTTTTTCCTTCAGTTGTTAATTTTCATTTCATCTTTTTTTGTTCTTCTAAATTTTGAGATTTAAAATAAATTTAGGTGCCTGATCTGAGCACTGAGGTGTTAGAATAAAGCCCCCAGCACCTTCCTGAGATCAAAATCTATTCTGGAATAAAGTGCACATATTATGCTGGCTCTTCTGCTAGAACAAAACACAAGTTTTGTCCTGGACTGGTCAAAATGTACTCAATGAATCTGGGGACCTAGATCACCATGGAACAAAAAGACATTTGCTGACTGAAGAGACTAATAAAAGATGCACAGTAGACAACAATTTAGAATGAGACCAAAGTATTCTCATGTTGAGAGGAACATTGCTCTGTAAGAGAGAGCTGACACAGGACCCAAAAAAAAAAAAGACAGACTCAAAGCTGAACTATTTTTGAGCTGAGTGGGCCTGCATATTCAAACAGCTAGGGAAAGTACAACACTTCTACTGCCTGGCAAATGCAAATCACTGGGAAAATCTGTATTACAGACATGCTGTTTTCAGCTGCAGCTGGTAAGTGAAGAAATTGTAGGAAGAAAATGTTTTCTTATGTCCTGTCATTGTCTTTGGTCTTTTCATTTGGAGTGCTTCCTATTAATTTTTATTCTCCTGCTAACTATGTTGTTATTGAAGCACAAAAGCTACTCATGACATCTGTGGCATTTAAAAAGGTGAGGTCCAACACAGAAGTACCCACAACCTACTAAAGAAATGTACCAGAATGAGCAACAGTGACAGGAAGAGCAGAGTGTGCTTCAGAGAAGGGGCAGGGGAGGCACCAACAGCACTGAAATTATGCAGAAAGTGCTGCTTTCATGCAGTGGTATTCTGAAAGGCTGCTGCTAACGTGGTGTGTTTCAAAGAGCTCACCCTAACGAGTTCTGGCAGAAGGCATCTCTTAGACAGCTCTACCTTGACATGCAGTTTTCAGAGACCCCTCAGCAGCAGAGATGTTGCTTATGTGAATAGAATAAAACAGTCCTGTTGGGTCATCTGTCAGCAATGAAACTGGGAGGTGAATGAAAGAGAGGCTGCCTTAAGTCAGTGTGATAAAATATCATGACTGAGGTGGATCTTCACAGCTACAATATCCTACTACTCTCCTCTTATATACCAGGATGGGAAAAAGCAAGATTTTCATCTTCATGAAGAAAAAAAAAAATTAAATCTTTGAACATAACTCCAGGGCTAAGCCAGACCAAGCACCAGCTTAGCCAGGATCTCTCTCAATGTCCAGCAGCAGAGTCTTAGGCAGGAACACCATAAACAAGAACAACATCTACAAATCCTTCCTTTGGCCCACCAAGTTTGCCCAATTCCATGGCCAAGTGGCACCCTGAATCTGATGTTGCTTACAGACCATGAGTTCAAGAGCTGCTGACAAATATATTTCCCATTAGCTTCTCTCTATTCCTTCCTTTGTCTGTTTATGCTTCTGAGCATCCATGGCAGCTTATGGCAAAGATTCTCATTGTTTTATGTTTTGTGGGAAAATAACAATCTTGTCCTTTCAAATGTACTGCCTGAAAACTACACTGACCTAGTGAAGAGAAACAGGTATAATCCTCAACACCATTACTGGCTGACTGTTTATTTGATTTGACTTTCCTCTCATTCATTTTGTGCATCCCCTCCCAACACAATACAGCCAAAGTTAAGCTGGTTGCACAGACCACCTACTGCTCTGCAATACAATGAAGAGTGGACACATTAAATGGACTAGAGAAGAATTCCTAAATTTACTGTCAAGAAATCAGGAGGATTATAGCTAGCAGCAGAAGGTGCCTCTTCCATTTCTCCTCAGGTTTTGCCTGGTTCACTTTGGTCTATCTTTGAGCTGTTCACACAAAATATGCATGTTGGAGAATGGAATTCTACAACTATTTACTTACTTGAAGCACTTCATGACAAAACCAAGAAGACAGAGCCCAGTCTTACAGTTCTTGCATAATCTGTTTTAGATGTACTTCTATTGTTACAACATAAATGGCTCCTTACACAACAAACCATTTTTTTTTTTTCTCTGCCATTTTCATCACTCAGGTAAAATCTCCCAGGTGGCAATTCGTGTCACTGAATATTGTGCAGCTATGACTTGCCAAGTCACTCCAGGTGATCTTTATCAGGTTTCAGAACACAAAATGCAATCACAAGCTATATGGCACTGATTGTGTTCCCATGTTTAGTTTACAGTTTTAAGCACACTGTTTGTGCTGCTGACAAGAGTGATACCAAGGCAGTAGAACACACACAAAGGAACAGAAAGCATCTATTGCCATGGCACAAACAGTAACCACCTTGAACGCTCACTTCAACAAGGAGGGGCTCATTAAGACATTTTTAAAGGCTTACAACAGTCCAAACGATCCATTTGCTTTTAGATGTGCAAACAAAATTGTTTACATTTTGTGAAATGAAAGTTGAGAGTGTTTTGTTAATTAGTTAAGATATCTTCAGCAGCAGAATCACAGAATCGCTGAGGTTGGAAGAGAGCNGATCTAGTGTGAGGTGTCCCTGCCCATGGCAGGGGGGTTGGAACTGGCTGATCCTTGTGATCCTTTCCAACCCTGCCTGATTCTATGATCCAAACACTCACCTAAATCTCACAATCCCACCACTGCTGCTAAGCTACTAAACCAGGATGCTGCTCCCTCAGCACCACCTCCATGTGTCTTTTAAATACCTCCAATGATGATGACTCCATTGCCTCCCTGGGCAACCTGTTCCAATGCCTGATAAATGGCTTCAGCTATGTCATTCCCCCTGGTACTAGTAATCATCCCTAGGCAACAATCAACAGAAGCAGAACACATTTTCCTGTTGAGCATATCCATAAGAGTTAAATCCACCTAACCACCACATCTGCAGTCCCAAGTCAGGTATCTAGGAATCTCATGGTGGAATGCCACATCTCCATGGGATTTTTTTGGTTGGGTTTGTCTTTAAAGACAAAGACAAACTTGCTGTGTTTACAAACTCAGCTCTGAGACTTATGTCAGCTCCAAATCTGCCTGCATAACACAGTTGGAGCAAAATCAAACAGAATGTACTGCTGAGCTCATTTCTTTTATAAGGCAGCTCCATCCTGTCCTACATCCCAGTAAAAGACATTCACTGCTGCCTGTCCTGAAGGGATTCTTGCCTTTTCCTGCTGCATTTTGTCCTACTTGGCACAAGTAATTTCTTAGCTGATGAAAGAGAAATTGGAGCTTGACTCTCAAATAAACATCAAGTCAGGTCTGCCACTGCAATGCAAAACAATAAGGTCATTTGTATATTTGTTTCTATTTTCATATACTGGTTCAAAAAGACGAGTTCAGTGATCAAGTCCTTGCTACATGCTGTTTTGTCTTTGTTTTCTGGACATAGGGATAACAAAACAGAAGTATCTCTACTCTAGAATGAGGAGCACAAGTTCAAATGTAAGGAAAGGCCTTGCACATTGAGACATTGCCCAGCCTGGCACTTTGTAGGCTTGTATACAAGAAAACAAATTTCATCAAATATAGGCACATAAGGTTAAACATCCAAATAAAAATACTCTCCTTCTTTTTTCCTTTAAACAAAAAAAAAGAGGCTGTCGCTTCAGTCAAAGAAAGTTGCAAGGTCTCTGATCCTCTGGAGATAAAAATTAATCAATAAGAGCACCAGGTCTGAGGCAATGTGATTAACCTTGTTAACCAAATCTAAAAAAAATATTGGTGCACAGCCTTCCAAAGGCTGACAGAAAAGACCAGCTACAACAATTAATACAGTAACAGATTTACCATTTGTCAAAACCTTACAAACATCTTGCCCCAAACTCCTCCCCCATCCAAAGCCCTCACATCTCTAATATGCTGCAATGTAATCAGAGCATAAATCCCTCCTCACCACGCCTCTAAAGAAACAATCATCATGGGGAAAAGTGAAGGAGGTATTACCTGACCCTCTAGAAAACAACTTGATAGCCAGCAAAGTCTCTGAAGTGCTATAATGTGTGAGAGGAAAATCCAAGCCCCACAGTCAATGTTTAAGGGATGGATGCTGCCTCTTTCTGCTCACACACTGCAGCTACAGTGTGTTCCAGACACTACTGCCTCAGCTGAAAGCAAATGTTGATGGTAGTTCAGTATCCTTTTCTTTAGTACCTATAGCAACAGCAAACAGATTATTGGACACTCAAGCAACAGACCTGATTGATCCCTTATCATACTTGCAGTTGATAACCTGAGGAGTGTGTAAATGGCTGAGTCTGTAACATGACTCTCCTGCAAACTTTCCTTCCTACAAACATTTTCTTTCGCAATAGAGGTCAGCACTCTAGAGAAACATTTGAAGCTGGCTTTTAAAATTATAGTTTAAGATCTTCTTCTGCACCTCTGATACATAACAGCTTGTGGGCATCGTGAAGAGTTTGGCACCTCTTAGAATCTGATGTTACTTATTAATGAGATGGATCAATTAGTCTAGCAAAGACAGGGTGAAAAACATTACACAGACATTAATGAAACTTTAAAGGGTTTTCATGAGAAACTGTTAGATGTAATGAAAGTGGAATTGATTCTGTCATTGTGGAAAAGAGATTCACACACCAAAAAGGTGAAGTATTTGAGGATACGTGGCACTTGGTGCCATGGTCTAGTCTCGAGGTCTGTGGTAATGGGTTGGACTTGATGATCTTTGAGGTCTCTTCCAACCTTGCTTATACTGTGATACTGTGATATAGTGACTGCAGAAATATTGTATTTCCCTGACCACAGAGGTACCAATTTATTTGCTTAAGTTAGAGAGCAGCTTTTGCTGTTTCAACAATAAACAACTTGCTGGAGGTTCAGGCATTGTGGAAATCCAAGATGAGATTTAGGAGAACTTAGGAACAGTTTGAAATCCTACCCCTAGGCCAAAGAGTCTATGTAAATTATCAAATTATGTAATAAAAAGCTACGTTGTACTGCTCATTTTGAATTGCATGACAGATGCAATAAGGTGTTACTGAGGACCTGAGTGAGAAGCACTGCTGGTTAGAATATTGTTTCATTTCAATTGCTGCAGTTACATGGAAATGGAGAAATGCTCTTGTGAAGCAGGGTGTAATGGAGTGCCTAAAATACACCACATAATATATTCACACTTCAGTGTGAAATCAGAAACTGGTTTTAAAGAGCAAAACACCAAATCCTGGCCAAGTCCTGAAGTATTTTTAATTCTCTTTTCAATATACTCTGCAGGTTTTCTTCCCAGCACCAGAGCAGCTTCCCTGAGCAGCAGAAAGTTAAAATTATATACATATATATAATTTTTTTAAGAGTTCCAAAATTAACAGTGATCTACCATTAAAATAAATAAGTAGGATGATAGTTATGAGTCTATGATAGTTACCAGACTCTGCTTATAAGACTTTATTTTTAAACAGAACAAGGATTCCTCTTTCCCTCACTATATCTCTGGTCCTATTCAGATCTCCTTCTACATCCTACCTCTGCATTCCATTAATGGATCAGCAGCAGACTACTTGAAACATATTAATCAAGTAGCATCTACCCAACTGAAGTAAATGACTGCAGAATCTGGGTCTGCCTCTGTCTCAAACTGTTCTGTTTAAAGAGAGGACCTGATGTTAAAATGGGATTATGGAAGACAAGGTGTAATTGGAGACAGTGTGTACAACACCATGGCTTGTCTCAGGTTTTTTGTGGTACCTTCCATAAAACCTGACAATATGTGGGAGTCCTGAGACTCTCTTTAAGAATAGCTACATCCCACTGGTCTTAGTCACAAAGAGTTCTGAAGAGACTAACCTGGAAGTGCTCTGACAACTCCCAGCCCTGATACAAACATGTTTTAAAACAGAAGTCCTTCTTTTCAATGGCATCATTTTCAGATGCTGAATTATAACTTTAGAGGAGCTTTCAGATGGCAGCTTTGGACTTGTGCTGGTGGAAGGGAATAACATTTGTTATACCTAAGAACACACACCACAGAACCTTTGTGGGACAGGTCAATGATCCAAGTGGGATTTCCTATTCTGATTCCTCCTCTGCCATTTATCACCAGATAAGAACAACCTGATGGAAACAGTGCATGGAAAATCAGTAAGAAAAACACCCATAACACTAACATTTTCAGAACACCAGCAAGCTGAAATTGTAGGATATGGAAAAGGGGCACAAATTGACAAGATCCTGGAGCTCTGTAACTGTGGTTTGTGATCAGAAGATTTCCCAAGGCTCTGCTTTTCTTACACTAAGGAAAACAGCAGTTTATCTGTCGTGCACGATGATGCAAGCTGCTGCAGCTGGGGAAGGCGTGATGGACAGTTCCTACACAGAGCCCTAAGCAAACAGAAGCGCTTTTAAGCAGTGCCACCCGGAGGTGGAAGAGAGCTTTTCATCTGCCGTGGCATCAAGGCACATCCATCTCACTTCTACCTTGTATGCCAGCTATAATGACGTTGTAAATGCAAAATATCCCTTAATGGTCTTAGAGTCCTGTAATGGAAATAGTCCTTCAGAGCGCTCTCCAGGGGGTGGGAGGAGGACTGTAAGCTCCACTGTGCCGAGTCCCAGCCTACATTTAAAGTGCAGTTTCACATAACTGGGTTCCAGGGCTACAGTAGGGCAGAATCTCACAGTTCATGTAACTGGCATAGGGGACAAGTCTCAGCTCCAACGCAGGGCTCTGTGTTTGTGCTGTCCTACAGAAATCTCAGCATCCAGACCTTTCCTCCTTCAATACAGTCCCAATGAAGTCCAATGCCCAGGGCTGCCACAGTACCACTGGCTGCCCTGCTCTTGGCCAGAATGGTTGGGCAGGAACAGCCTGGGGACACTTACAGCTGTCTCATATGTCCCTACCAACCCATGCAGCACCTTGACATTCACAAGCAATTAAACAGACAACCTCTTCAGTCTACTGAGCTAGCTAAGGCACTATTTATCTACTCAAAAGTCAATGAATGGCATAATAGCCTCAGCTGCACAATTCCCATGAAAGCCAGCACTGAAGTACACAAGCACAGCAACACCATTGCCTGTCAGATGCTATATCTCAAATCCCTGTCACTGAATATTTCAGACACAAGAGAGATGAAGGCAGAACAAGCAGCAAAGGAAAGCTATTTGACTACAACAAGAGTTAATCTGTCCACAGATCCTGTTAAGCCATACAGTTGTGTTGTGCTTATTGTAAAAGTTTTCTGGCTCCCTCTGCAAGTGTAGGCAGCTCCACAAGACAGACTGTTTCTACCAGTCCTGTAAAAGTACACTACCAAAAATAAATGTGTTAATTATGCTCTGAAGGTTCTGCAACACCACAATAAAAGTATAAAGAACAGAAAAGTTAAGACAGGCTCATACAGCACAGACTTGTAGAACCACAAAAGAAATATGCTGCCAAAAGAGGATGGCACCCAAATAATTCATGATTCTAAGTTGCATAAAACCAGGCACTTTTTGGTTTGTTTTTTTTCAAACATACCTTTCCTGATGAAAAAAAAATATATAAATGTTAATGCTAATGTCCCACTGAACTTTAAGAAAGTCTTTCTATGTCTCCCAAATGCAGTGCTTTGGGGAAGCATATTCCTTGAACTCACAGGGAGTTTCTACAGCTGTGATGACAGAACAAATATAGAACAAAACCCAGCAGGGCTTGCACAGCTATTTATAGTGCTGGGATTTACCCTGGTGGCATCTCCCACGTTCTGTTTCTGAATTCAGGTTTCAGTATTTCTTTTAGTGCAGGGGATCACCTTTCTTTTTACTCTACCATTCTATTTCCACGATTAACAAAGCCATTGCAAACAACGGATTAATTAAAAACTGTCTTTTTTCTTTTTTTTTTTTTTTTAATAGCATTTGCTTACCAGGATGCTTTCTTCCCCTGGATTCTTTTAGCGGGGAGCATCTGCACTGGGGCTGCTGCACATGCTGCAGCAAGTCTTCCACCTGCTGGAGAAAGGCAGCACGGAGCTTCCTTCACAGGAAACAGATGCAACAAATAGCTGTGAGCTACACAATGACCCGAGGAAGAAAAAAAAAAAAAGGAAAAAAAAAAAAAAAAAGGCAACATCAAGGTTCCCTTGTTCTAAGTAAATAAATAAAGGTGAAAATGCAGCCATCTGATTCACAGGATATAAGGATACAAAAAGGTCAAGTATTTGTTGTCCAGGAGGACCTGCTCTGCTTTCCCAATAATCCTCTTTTTAGTGAACTCTTCTTGCAAAGTCTTTTTATTTGAACTGGAAACAGTAAAATATTATAGGTGTTGTCTCTGGGGCTGCTCTGGGTTGATAATTGCCCTAATAAAGCAAGTAGAGAGATTTCCCTCTTTGCCTAGCTCAGAGAGATGGCTAAATTAGAATATCCTCTATTCTGTGATCCTAAACCAGATGAGCAATTGTCCATGTCCTCAAGCAGATGATAGACCAAGCACTGAGGGATGCTGTTCCCCCATCACCCCCCGGGGAGCTGAGTGACACAGCCGTGACTGGGGGGCGTGTGTGTCTCAATACTGTATGTTGCTCAACTTGCATCTCAAGAAGACATGAAAAAGCCTTTCAGCAGTGCACAGCTCTGTACCAAACTACAGGGTGTTTTTCTACTGACTCCAAGAAGCAGGAACGTGATCTTTGCTAAAGTTCAGTCAGTTCTTTCAAAGCCCAGCTAGGTTTTTTTTATTACCTAGGGTCCTTTGAGACTCCCAGCAGCGTTCTCCCCTGAGGCACTGCCTAAGCCTTGAGCAAATTAAGGATGCACGCAGAGGAGCTGCAGATCTCTGGTGTTATCCACTCACCTCTATAACCTCATCAAGAGGGGGAAAGGTTGTGCAACAGCAGCTAAAGTCTGGAAAAGATGAGTTTAAAAAAAAAAAAATCTCATGAGAGTATTCAGAACTCTTAAAAGGAATTAGCAGGCATTGTCCATAATGAGAGCTGGGACATCCTTATGGGCTGTGTCAGTTCTAGGTCTGGATGTCAAAAGTTTGAGATTTTATGTTCAGAAATAATAAAACCCAAAAAGGTGTAGATGAATCTATTAGGAGACCTCAGATTTTATGTTGCCAAAAGCACCACAAAACAGTCATCTGTATAAATACATGCACATAGAGGTGCATGTATCTATCAGCTGCTTTAAAGGGTCAGTCTCACCAAGCTAAATAGTTTAGTGAAACTTACTTGCAAGAAGCTGCTTTAGTAATTTGGAAGTGAGCCAGTTGCTCAAGAAGTCACAATCTGGTAGATAAATAATTTTAAATAAAATAAAACCAAAGAAAGCCAATGACAATGAAAAGCCAGCAATAAAGGAACTGTGATAAAAAATTAAAAAATACTGAGAATATTCTTAGTTTACTTAAAAACTAAATGCAGTGTAACAGTTTGACTATAAACTTTCAGTGATAATGTGGACACAGCAGAAACATACAATGGAGAGTTCACCAACCTGCTTTATGCATGGACAACCAGAGAAGGGTGGTGAAATTCCATTTGATTTCACTGGTAACAAAAGGGACTTCTCTAAAAAGCTTACTAAAGTTGGATACTTTTGATCAACAGATTGGGACCATGAATTAGAACAAGTGGTGGAGGAACTCTGACAAATGCTTCACAGTTTTCAGATGGGAGAATCATAGAATCATAAAATGGTAAGGTTGGAAGGAGACCTCAAGGATCATCTAGTTCCAACCCCCTGCCATAGGCAGGGACACCTCCCACTAGTAGAGGTTACTAGTTACTACTCATCCAGCCTGGCCTTGAAC